>JADDOH010009573.1:0-21317 GCA_016648135.1 Agrypnia vestita | reverse complement strand
CTTTTGTTATGATGGACAATACGTTCGCAACCTTTTGTTCTTAAGTAACATCTTGGAAGGGTAAAGGACGGTAAACCTTTTCTTGCAGCGGGACGTATATCTCTAACCCCGATTAAACAATAGAAAGAACATCTTGGCCAAATGCGAACACATGGGACAACGGTTTAGAAAGCTGCGTTTTGTTAGAGAAGTCGCCATTGTTTTGGGAAAGACATTTTTTTTTAGAAAAACAAGATAATAATTCCGAAAGTCGTCGCAGTAAACTTACTATTGTCCTCGACAGACAATAGAGATGTTTTAGAAAGCGCTGACATACCGATCCCCCACCTGGCGACGCGATCCGCGAGATGTAGGATCGTATAATTATTAATATAAGGGCGCGAAGATCCCGCAACGCACGACCAGGCGGTCATTATCAATAAAGATAACAGGGGTCAATCAATTAAGAAGGTAGAGGCCGAATTAGAAATTGAGGCAAAGTGGTGAATCATAATATCGATGTAATATGTACCTAATTAATGAGCAACTGATATGTTTAATTTAAGTAATGTAATGGTAGTTTAGATAACCCAGGCCACCTCTGCAGGTGGATGTTACTCGTTTTATATGTATTTTTCTCATTTATTCTGTATTCTATTGTTAAGTACCGAAATGAACGGGACATTGCAATTTGAAATAATAACGAGATCATCCCGAATTAATCTAACTTGTAGCAAATAATAAAAAAAAATGTATTGATCGTAACAAAAGAAAAAAAAAAACTTGATTGTATTATTGCCGACGATGTTTGATATTGATGTAATATATAATATATAACGTAATAGAATATTATCTCGTGAAAAGATGTAACACGGTTGACGAGATATAAGATTCCGACTTTTTAGTCTTTTGAAATCTGTCTGCAGACTGAATTTTAGCACACGGGGTTGAAACAAAATAGTTTAATTAATTGCAAATAAGTAAATGCCGTGTTGGAATAAACATTAATATTACTTTAGATCGAGGCTTTCATGTCTTATGTTTTCATATTTTACATACACCTAAGTGAATAATGTTAATTTGTGAGTTTTAATTATTTTTAAGGATAATGTTAATTTGTCAAGCTCCCAATATTGTGTTTTTTTTTATACAAATTTGTAGGTTGTAGGTATATAACCTATCTGTAAACATGCAATTATTGTTTTGATTACTCGTTTAAGCAATATAATTTGTCGGTCTATTTTAAAATAGTTGTTTTAATCTAGTAATAATAAAGCTCAAAAGTAATTCTTGTTTGGAAAATTTTCAATTGTCTGCCTGGTGGAATGTGGCTTATACAATTTTTCTTAGTGTTCTCTATTTTTATTCTTTTCTTATATCCTTGTACCAGGGGTGGAAGAAAGCTGATTTGATAAGATAATGATTAGTATAATGAAAGTCCTAAAAAAAAAAATGTTTTGCATTCAATCCAGCTTACATATTGAAGTAAGAATTTTCATTATTTAGGTGTAAATAATGTTACATTAATTAATTTACGCCAAGTTTTCTTAATTTTTCTTCTAGTAATAAGGTTTAACATAATTTCTTGAAAAAAAAAGTGTCTATCGAATTTGATTATGTTAGTATATGTAAGCATTCCTTTCGGGAAAGTGGCGTTGATGCAAATTCATGTACTTTGTAATCCCAAAAGAAATTACAAAGATGTATACAGAACATTAACATTAGGGGACCCGCTTGAAGCATGTATCCCATGTAAATAAGTTTTTATGTTAATTGATTCACTAAGAAATGCCACGATGTCTGTATAATTTTAGCCCTTTGTTTTGTATCTCTATGTCACATATTGACAATTATGTTTGGTTCAACTAAGAAGTACGATAGCTTGTTTTATTTAAGCTAAAATTAAAAATAAAACTAAGTATCAAGTACATGTTGTCATTGTTAAAGAAAAAAAATTAAAAAGAAAAAGAAAGGAAGAGATATGCGGAGTGGTAAATTTTAAATGTAAATGATAAGGATTGACCTGTAATGATGTAATGTATAAATAGCGTTAAATCAATGTTAATGATAAGGATTGACCTGTAACGATGTAATGTATAAATAACGTTAAATATTGAGAGGCCTACTGTAAGAATCAAACCGACGACTTAATAATAAGATTAATGTTGTAATGCATACTTAAGGAATTTTACTATGATCTAATGAAACCCTACGTTCAATCCCATGTAATTAGTCAATAATGGTAGAAATAACTGGTCGATAAAAATATGTCTATCTGGCGTGTCGATTTAATTAAGTATGTATATGTAAGCAGTTTTATTTTTGGGTAATAAGTGTTGATGCGAATTTGTGTTTTCAATTTTCCGCCTTTGCCAATTTGTACTGTAATATTTTCCTTAAGTTTAATTCATTTTGCAATGTGTTTTTGGTGACGGGATAGGGATATGAACAGTGAACAAAGCGTTCGTGAAATAACAAAGTGTTTAGGCCTACATACCAGAAAAGCATCGAGATTAGCCGCAAACTGGGAGAACAATAGGGGGCGGAACGGAGGCAACATTGGGTTCAGTAACCAATAGCGTCAATCGGGACCTGGAGAGACGAATGAACGACGGGGGCGGACATCAAGGGAGCCAATCGGCGAAAGACCAACTGGAGGCTTCCCCTCGAGCCCCCGCGACCACACCCTGGGCCGCCGGGGAGAGAATATAAGGCGAAGCCAGCCGCCAAGAAACCAGTTAGGAGTTGAGTTGAGTGGAGTTATGAGTTGAAGTTAGAAGCTGAAGGTGGAGAAACCAGGAACTCTAGCCTGACCCGTAAAATCGGTCAGGCCGAATACCCTGGTGACTCCCGAAGAAAGTAAGTCCGAACGGTAGCGACCACCGAATCGGCATCGCGACGCCAGAAACGACGTATCAGTGCCGCCGCGACGCCGCAGTGTACCACCGCGACGGAGGACCGACGCTCTGCCGACGACCGCCACGACGCCGACGTCAGAAGCCGCCGACGTAGCCTGCACAGTCAGAGGACGACGCCGACGCCAGAAGCCGCCGCCCACCACGAAGCAGCACGAAGAAGACACCTGCCGAACTCTCCGAAACAGGTTACCCCGATCTAAAGACTTTTTCTCCGCCCACCTGGTTCTACCGAAGTGTTAATTTAATCTCGTCACCATTCATTTTAGCAGTAAGATCAGATTTTTTATGTGTTTTGTCTTTTTTTTTCTTTCTTTGTTTATAATTTTGTCCTCTCCCTCTAAATTAGGGTTCATGTAATTTTTAAATTAGTAACCACTTTGCTGCGTCGTATGTAAGTTAAGATTAATGTTTCATGTAAATTAATTTGCTACAGTGCCCAATATAGAAACTTGTAAAATTGTTTCGATTTCATTATTTTTATATCCCTTCACCCGCCTCGAGATATCAGTGTCCTAGTCAGTCACCTGACGTTTTGATTGTACCTAGGGGAGGGCGTAACCGCCGGCTTACGTAGATCTGAGATCTCCCGGCCGGTTTACCACACCGTGATTTTATATCCCCCCAAGCCCCTCAGACGCTACCCCCCCGACTCCGGTATATCATATGTATCAGGCTCCCTTTATTTCGATTGATGAAATAATATTATGGTCTATGAAATTTTATTGTACGTCTATTATATTATCTTATCTATGGAGTACGTCTATGATGAAATTCATATTCAAACAAATATTTTGTAAAGTCCGTCCAACTTATCTGGAGAATAAAGCGTCCCAATCATTGTGGTACTGCCCATAGTGTAAAAATTATCTAATTTGTAGGGAATTTTATGCAAATTCGTTTTTTCTTAAACAAGTTATTAAGCAGTATACGACACGATAAAAAACAAAAAATGTAAACTAACGTACAAATAAATTTATCAAAATATACATTCGTAAAATACACAACGTCACAAAATGGCGTTTTTTCTAAATCAAAGAAAAATACAATTTTCAGGAAAAAAAAACAAACAATAATAATTCTTTTAGGCTGGCGCCACATTACGCAGATCTTCCGCCGCGTTTTTTCCGTTGCGCCAAATCGGCAAAGCAAATAGATCGACCGATCATCCGCGTAGTGTGTTTAATAAGCGCATATTGTATGGAAAGAAATGTAGTGATGTTCCGCGACAGAAGAGACGCGGCGGAAGATCCGCGCAGTGTGGCGCCGGTTTTATTCGGTGTCTCATACCTAATGATCTGACCTCCATATTTAACTCAGTAACACCTAAGAATATCAATCGGTTTAGGGCCGTTGTATCAACTTGGTTTATAGTAATCTTTCGTTCAAAGCAGAGATATTTTGCGTTTTCCACCGATCAAACAACTCGCTCTCGTAAAAATCTATGCTTTAAATGAACTATTGTTATAAAGTAAGTTGATGCAACCAGTCTTTAATGTGCATAAATAAAAAAGTTTATTTTTGAAAAAAATATGTTTATACAAATGAACACGTTAGTTTCCCCTTCTGCATTAACAATCATGAAGCACTGACCTTTAGATACTGGTTTGAATACACCTTCGACATCTTCACTTTGCCAACATTTGTCTGCTTTGTGTGAGGTATGTATATATGTTTCATCTAAATGTATGACTGGCCGCCGATTCAAAGAAGTTTCATTCTTCCTTAATTCATATAAGTATTTTGCTCTCATGGCACATATTAATTATATCATTGCGTTCTATAAGCACCTTACGGTTACTTTTAGTCTTCCGAAAACGAAAACCTAGCTTATGCAGTAATTTACGTTATATCTCACGATATCCTTGAAAATTTATGTTTTCTTTCAATACCTTTTGCAATTTACTTAATGTATGTAGGTAACTCTTTCTTAAAAAGTATAAAAATCGTGTACCTTTCGCCTGATGACTCCCAAATCAAAGTCATCAATATCAATTTTTCCACTTATCCTTTTTCTTTCTTTTCCGAGTGTAGATATTTTAATACCCATTTCCACGGCCGCTTACCTTCTTTAACTATTTTGTAAATTGCCGATTCAGAAATACCTGAAGAAATTGTATAATAGTAAAATAAAAAACTAAGTATGGGAAAATCATTATAACTGCATGGCAGCACTAACCTGAAGCGGCGGCAATTGGCGGCAATACATCTATGAACAAAATCAAACGGTATAATTGGGGCTTTTAGACGTTGTTCCTTTTCAAAAAACGTGTGCATTTTCAAGATTATTTCCCGAACATCGCTTTTAATGGTTTTTGGCATGGTGACAGTCTAAAATTTTCTTAAAAAACTATCGAAACAGTCATGAACCCCTCTGTAAACAAAGTCTGTCAAAGGCATAGATAACATAATAATATAGATAAGACACTTAAAGTTGTAAAATCATCTATGGATTTCCAGCAATTGAAAACCGCGCAGCGGCGGAAGGTTTTGGAACTAAACCAGGCCACGCCCCCTGCAAAATGGTGGGGGGTTAGGCGGTAGGTATTGGCGCCAATTTTAAATTTTATTTATTATTAGGCTTTAATTAAAAGATGGTTAGCTCATTAAAAAAATATTTATTTCAAAAAAAATTAACAATTATACAATACATGTTAAGAAAACTGAATATATAAAATATTACGAATTATTACAAAAATATATCAAGATAATTGGTAAACAGTTGGAAAAGTCAAAACTACACAAAACTTACATTTTAATGAAAAAAAATATTACAATGTTAGTAAATACATATGTATATGTATTTATTTATATAATAAGTCTTGTGGTCTTGACTTGAGATTATTTATTTTACAAATAAAGAATATTATTTAGGCATTGTGGTACAATGAAAAGTTTCAAAATTATAGCTTATATGACAAAAACATAGATGTCGCTATCATCATTTTTAATTATAAAAAAAATAAAAAGGAAAAAACCTGAAATTCTTTTAATTTAATAATAAAAGCTTTACTTATTTAAAAGAGGATAATAATAATATTGTAATAATAATAATATTGTCCATCATCTTATTGCTCAGGCGTATATGACTAAAACGTGTATTTATTTAATAAAGTAGTAAATTGTTATACCTCATTAGTCTGTAGATTAAAAATTCAAAAGGAAATTAGTCTAAAATTACACATAAAAGATACTTTGTAATGCATAAACATACCATAATTATAATATAATTAACAAACTGTCAATTAACATGATATTTATATTACATTATTGCGTTTTACCTTTATGCAGTTAGAAAATATTACTTATATGCGAAAGAAAACATTTAGACATGATATGTTTAAATACAATATGTACAATACTAGTTATAATGAACCTGTACCTACATAATCTGTTTTATTAAATGAAAAATTTATATCATACTAAATGTAAAATATGTATTCATTGGATGGTGCACACATTAATTGAAAAGGTTGTATATATATATTTTTTTTATTATCTTAAATTACAAAAATATAAGTTTCAAATGATAATTTCAAGACCAGCAGAGAAGACAAGTACATATGTAGACACAAAATGCAACAAACCGGTATGTTGTATGCTTTACAAAGCAGAATCTCCTTTCATTAAAATAATTAATCCATTATAAAACATGTTTCTTGAAATAAATGACCCTTCACATATTATAAAACTAGCAAATTAATACAAAACAAAAACCCACACGCAGTCTCTGTAAAAAATTATATCAATTTGATTTAATTCCTTCAAACCATATAAAGACAAACATTTCAACGGTCCCAACGTATACTGTCGAATCTGCAAAATTTCTTTTTTCGCTTTACTATCTTAAAATATCCAATTTACTCTATATTTTTGGTGTTAAATAAAATTTGAGTTTTAGTTTTAAAAAAGCGTATTTTAAAGGAAAATCAAACATATTTTTAACATTATCCGAAAATATAAGGCAAATCGGATAGTTTAAGTTAGTAAACAGAAAATCAAATTTTTGCAGATTCGACAGTATGTATAGGGACCGTCGATTTATAATGTGAAATCTAACATTAAATTATTTATTATATTTCTGTGTTCATTACATTTAAGAAATGAGGAATCAATTTTGGCCAATATCAATACACATATTAGGTCTTTACATATGAAATTGAGGTTTAGTATGGGAGGAACATAAAGCCGATTTTTTTTATTATAATATATTTATTTAATCAAAGTATGTACCATTGCTATCTATGCACTTTTGCCATCTCATAGGTAGTTCATCGATCCCTTTACTAAAAAAACCATTCGGACGGGAATCAATAAAATCTTTGAAGGCGGTTTGGACTGCCCCATCGGAGTTGAATTTTTTCCTTTGCAAGAAGTTATCCAAATTTCGAAAAAAATGGTAATCTGTTGGGGAAAGGTCCGGAGAGTACGGTGGATGTCTTAGACATTCCAATTGAAGCTCCTCTAATTTGGTAGCCGTCTGTTGTGCAGTGTGTGGTCTAGCGTTATCATGAAGCAGCAGTGGCCTAGAGCGATTAACCAGCCTCGGTTGTTTAGCAGCTAGCTTTTCCATCATGGTTTGCAGTTGCTGACAATAGACATCTGCCGTAATCGTCTGGCCAGATTTAAGAAAGCTGTAGTGAACGACACCAGCACTAGTCCACCAAACGCTCACAAGTAACTTTTTTGGAGTCAATTTTCGCTTGGGGCATGGTTTGGCTGGTTCGGCAGGGTTCAGCCATTGCGATGAGCGCTTCCGATTATCGTACAGGATCCACTTTTCATCACAGGTAATGATTCGATTTAAAATCTCTTCATTATTGTGCCGGTTGAGTAATGCAACGCAGCAGTCAACGCGCGTTTGTTGATTTGCTTCACTCAATTCGTGAGGTACCCACCTTTCAAGCTTTTTCACCTTACCAATTTGCTTCAAGTGGATTAAAACAGTTTTATCACTAACACCGCAGCCTGCAGCTAACTCGGATGTGGTTTGCGATGGATCCGCTTCCACAATAGCCTTCAATTCTTCATTATCAACTTTGGTCTCCGGCCGTCCACGGGGCTTGTTCTGCAGGTCGAAATTTCCAGAACGAAAACGTTGGAACCAAAAACGCACTGTGTTTTCTTTTGCGGCACCGTCGCCATACACATCAATAATCCTTCGAGCCGTTTCTGCAGCACTGGTGCCACGGTGGAACTCGTACTCATAAATAACGCGATATTTCAAGTTTTTCATTTTGTAAACTGAGTGACGCAAAGAAAAAAACAATTGAGAAAAAAACAAATGAATAATAATTTTCAAAACACAAATACATGAGTAAATAACTGTATAAATTTGGATTTGGAATTCCTAACCAAAGAGAAGATATTTGAGATCAAATTTGCCAGTACGGCAAAACCCCAATTTCATATGTATGGACCTAATATATGTAAATACAATTATAATTCCAATTACCTATTATCATTTTATATTTGATAGTACCACATCCACCGTAATGGGTTTTTGTGGGGATAATATGAAAGATCAAACTGAAGTTAAAGTAAAGAGATTTGAAATACACAGAAATAATAAAGTTTTAAGGCATACATACTGGGCATTGACATTCTGATAAGATAAATTCTAGCAAGATAACTAGAAGCGCCAAAAGCAGGAAATGTTTAAGATTAGAACTACATACTACTGAAACAGTATCAAATTCATGATCCGATATAACTTTTTATGATTTTTACATTTTATTTATATTCTTATTTACAAATATGTATTTTAATATTATTGATTTATTTAATATAAATTAAAATGTATATTTTATGTCCGGGTATAAAGGTAAAAAAAATATCAAGCAGTCTTAAACTTTAAGAATTCCCGAAATTCATACTTATTAAATGAGCAAATGTTTAATTAAGAATGTATAAAAGAAACTTTGTAAGGTTCACATTGCTTACATACGTACTACTCGTAGAAAATAAATTTTCAAGCACCTTTACAT
Organism: Agrypnia vestita; assembly: GCA_016648135.1. Lineage (NCBI taxonomy): Eukaryota > Metazoa > Arthropoda > Insecta > Trichoptera > Phryganeidae > Agrypnia > Agrypnia vestita. Next base: position 12,436 of record JADDOH010009573.1, on the reverse strand, counting down.
TTCGCATAACAAAATATCTAAAATGAAGTTTTTTGTCAAATAATTCACTCCCTCGTGTACTAATCCAATTATGAACACACAGAGTTTGAGAATGTCATTTTTTAGTTATTGAATCAATATTTATACATTCTTAAAATGACTGTTCCGCACGGGAACTGATAAATTTTGCGCGGTTCCATCAAGCCTGCTTCAGAAGGCCGAGGTTGTAAGTCACGGCCCGCTTCGGAGACGACACAGTGGTAACACTTCCGTGTAGTGCAGAGCCTTTCGCCTTGAATGCGAAATGCCTCATAGAGAATCGTCCGTCGCGGGGTTCCAGAAGCACAGGAGATTGCAGAGGCTGGCCCGTATATTCTCAGCCGCCATCTTTACCAAGTAGGAATCCATATAGGGTGCAGAATAGCAGTAAAAACACATATGAAAGCGGTCCACAGGGCGTCTAAGTCACCGCACGTAATGTGCAACAGGTGACCGCCGGTAGCAAAACTATTTATTATCTATTATCTTTACAAGTGATAAAAGATTAATACACAACACGCAAAATGCGTCACAAAAACAATAACAATGGCCGTTGGCGTCTACTCTCCTACCCTCTCAATCCCACGCGCGGCGCGACTGTCGCCGCCTCACGGTAAAACGTCGCAACGCGCGACGTGCGACCGCCATCTTACGGTGCTCTGGGAAAGTAAGCCGGGCCCGCCCTAATTTAAAATCAAAATAAATTATAACATGTTTTGCCTGAGCCCCACGGGGTCAGAACTGTGTCACCTGATATAGCCTGACCTTGCAAAGGCGTGTGACACAGTCAGTGGACCTGCAAGATCCTACATACTTAGAAACTGCATCAAAAAGTCAACCGTGAAGGCTCGAATTTTAATCAGGTCATAAAAAATAGAAAACGTGATTTTACGAGATTCTAAATTATACCATTAGATAGATCTCAACCAAGCGCATCCTTCGGTGATATTTTCAAGTATGTCGGATAGATATTAATTGCGTAATAGGCAGCCAAAATGCCGCCACAAATAAAGTGCGCTCGCGCACTTTCCCACCCGCAAAAACATATCACTCCCGTAGATGTTCATATGAGGAACACAATAAAAAATGCTTCAGCTCACCAGGACGTCTGGAACGTCCGTAATCAGAGTTCAAAAATATTCGCTGTGGCCCCACTCAGCCGCGCGGCGCTATCATAGCGCCGGGTTTTTTCCATCACACGCGCGGGCTGCGTACATACAGGCGGCGCGGTCAGGCTAGTTTATCGGGGCCCATGCGAGATATTTCACTCTCAATCAAACATTTTTTATTTTAATTTCTACTTTACAATACCACACAAAGGACTCATTTGGCACATTTAAATACCTATGTATTTTTACTTCCTCGCCTCTTCGAGGCAGGACATTTACATAAATTCCATCAAAACAGCGGCCATTTTATGATAGTCCGCGGCGCTCCGCGCGATTTAAAAATGATTTTATTCCCATCGCGCGAGCTTTCCCTGTATATCAAGACCACGAAACATCAATTTTATTCAGTATTACATTTACAAATGTCTTATCTAATTATTAAATATTTCATTCTTAAGATATTTCATTATTTCAACACTTTACAAGATAAGACCAAAAATGTAATTTCTTCGTGGAATTTTTCCAACGCCCTCCGTCGGAGATGTCACATATCGCCGGCTCAGTGCCCGCGCCGACTATCCGCTTGGAGGCGAGGTGGGCCCATACAACGGACCTGAGCCCTCCGTAAGGGCTAACATTCATGACTTCAGACGGGTCATCATCATCATCACATCGTCATATCAGACGGGTCATCATCATCATCATCATCATCCCGTCGTCATAATTCTACCTGTCCGATACAATGACAATTGGATAACACAATTTTACTTAAATAAAAATTAAATAGATTACATTAACTAAATTTTAAGCTCTCTTTTTGTACGGAAGACTAGATGATATTTTATTAAGTAGAAAAATACAAAGATTATCTCGCATTTCCATTATTTTTTTATATTTCTTGTTTTTAAAAATGTGCATATTCAAACCCATTTTAAAAAGGTTTCTTTATAATATGCAGACCGAAAATATCATTTTAGCAACCTTTTGAAGGTTTGATAACGTGGCTCCAAAAATGATTTCCATAAAAATTATACTACCTTTTTTAAAACTTAACCAATTTCTAATTTTTAAGGAAAAAGAAAAAATGGCATCATCTGCAGCATATACCGATTACATCAACTCGATATGTTATTTTTATTTGTGTTGCATCAAAAGATTTGACATGCATACTTACAAACAATGACCTGATACAAAATTTTGATTCGATTGACTTTAACTACCTTGATGCAAATCGAGAGCACACATTTAATTTTTTATTCCCTAATTTGACAATGTGTGAAAGCGAATTTGTGTAATCTAAGGTGCTTTCATTTGCTACTGAAGTTCTCCAAAGTCCTGTCGCTGTATCTTCCATACTTGATGCACTTTATGTATGTCCATTGTCATTGTGTAACATGTTCTCTCTGAAATATATATAGTAATGATATTATTACAAAGAATATGTATTCACTTTTACGTGAAGTAATGCAACGAATCTATTCACACAAGTACAATTTAAAAATTACTACACAATTCTATAATTATTTGCATTTATGTATGTATCACATATATTATTATAATTTATTAAAAAGTGCTTTTTTCAGGATAAGGATGGAAGAAATATTTATCATGTCGGTCCAGATAGAATTGTTTAGAGTCCTATTTCTGACATTTTTATTATAGCATTCGACGGGATGAAAACCTTAGGAACTCCAATACTTTCAATAGAATTATGTTGTTACAGAATTAAGTTACGTATTATAACCATCGGCTGTGGACAATGTAGGCATTCTGTCTGGGGACACATAACCTATCAATAAAAGCAAATAAGTGTAGTAAATAAGATAAGTGCTAGCTTTCTTCTCTAGTGTCCTTTAGTACAGTATATGTACTAACCATTTATGTTACAGTTTCTAAAATTAGGAGAATGTGTTTTAAAAAGCAAAATGTACTAACAATTCTGAAATTTTATAGTTAAAAAAAATACAGCATATACATATTGATTAATAAAAATAATTTTGCTGGATAATTTCTTAAAAAAATAAACCAACCTTTTTTCGCACTGTAATTACAACTTGACATCCACACTTTCAACCGGAGAAGGCTGAATTATTTCTGCATTCTGGAAATTGAGAATCGGCTGTTATTATTTTAATATTAAGGTAAACAACAAAATGGAAGATTCTGAAAAGGAACAAAATGGAGATTCTGGCGGGATCACGTAGCCAGAATGGACAGTGATAGACTCGTGCATACAGCAGCGAATAAAATACCCTCTGGATGACGCCTACCGGGAAAACCACTGAAAAGATGGACAGATAGCTGGACCTCGTTATCCTAGGAGGCGTAGATTTCTGTAGTACAGATCAACAGATCTAATAAAAGAAAAAGAAGGAGAAGAACAAAATGGAAATCTCCAGTATCACAATATAAAAATATTGCTAAAACATTAACCTATGAAAGCATTTTCATTATAAGTTCTTTATATGCGAGGTCTAGGTTTCCTAGATCTTTTTTCTAGATTTTATGTATGTACTAGTGATAATCGATTATTCGTGATTCAGTTATTTAAGATCTGTATCCGATTGTATTGATGATTGCTAACTGAAATGTAACTATTGTCTAATACCGATGGTGGCCTTTCGAATTGCGAAAAATCAAATACCAATCGATACAATCAGATACAAATCTCAAATTATGGTCATTGTGTAACTGGTTGAAATACTATCACTAATGTGTTAAAAAATCTGAAACAGTACCTGAAGCTATAAATACAGTAATAATTTAGAAAACTATTAATTGCTTTGCTAGTGTGTGTTAAAAAATATACTAACCTTTTATGTTACTGATTTTAAAATTTTGAAAATGTGTTTTAAAAAGGAAAATGTAGGCACTATAAATTCTGAAACTTTATCGTTAGAAAAAATACAGATGATATAAATAACTATACATTTATTTGTTATAGAATGTGATGAAAAATATATGTACAAATATTGTACTAACCTTTTATAGCACTGTAACCACATTTTCTACCTATAGTTTCCTTCATCTGTGTATAATCATGGATTTTTCCAGATTACATCTGCGTATAATCAACATTTTCTGGAAATTAAGATTAGTTATTTAATTTAATATACCTTTAGGTAAAATAAAAACCAAAAGGGATACAGCATCACATAAGAAATACTTCTATACACAAATAATACTAAAAATACAATATTGTCTTCAGCCTGCGGTTTCAATGACTTAAATGAAAATGTAATGATTTACAACTTTGTGATTACTGTAGGACAAATAGCTATTAATTAATACATATCAGAGTTTTCTAGAAATTACGTTGGTAAAAATTTGTAAAAGTCACAGAACATAGGTAAAAGTTGAAAAATATACAAACCTGTTAATAAAAGCTAGACATATTCCTCTGGGATGATATACTTTTTTTGGACCCAAAGAAATTGGATTCTGCATTATATTAAAAACAAGTCACCGCATAATTACTTAGGTACCTCAAATGCATGTCAAAAAAAGCCATCTTTGCGATTTGGGAATATTACCGAATCTTAATAGATTATTTAAAAGATACGGTAACAAAGAAATAAACTCAAAAAGCGAACATTTCACCTGTATTATAACACTCGACAACGTCTGACAGCTTCCGTCGATGGTTATGTTTATATTTGTAATCGTTAAATGGTTTATTTTTATTGGTTTGCATTGTTTTACGCCAACGGTTTTTTTTGGTAAGAATGGCTTTATGCAAAGCATGTAATTTTTGCAGCTTACGCGACACTAAATAAAAATGTATTTTTTATAAGCGCAATTTCTACGTACATCAAACAAGTGTCGCTATCTTTTTACTAGTTGGTATAAAATTAGGATAACTCTACAATTCACCGATGAGACACACGGGTAAAGCCCGTCCAACTTATCTGGAGAATAAAGGAGGGCGTCCCAATCGTTGTGGTGCTGCCCATAGTCTAAAAATTATCTTATTTTTAGGGAACTCTTTGCAAATTCGTTTTTTCTTAAACAAGTTACTAAGCAGTATACGACACAATAAAAAACAAAAAATGTAAACTAACGTCCAAATAAATTTATCAAAATATACATTCGCAAAATACACAACGTCACAAAATGGCGTTTATTCAAAATCATTTATTTTTCGTTTTTGAGTATTTGGATTTATGTTTAGAATACTATTTTATACTGTGACGAACTTTTTGTACAAAAAAATCGCGGAACTTTTGAATATTTTTTACACGTTGATACAGTTGCCGGCAAACTTCTTGAAATTCTTTGGCGTAGTGGGGGTATGCGCAGAAGGCAAAATTTGGGTCTCTTTGGTGGAAAGGTAGATGCGCAAACTTCTCCCCACTACGCTGTAAAATTTCAAGATCTTTGCCGGCTACTGTACAAGATACCACGTTATGATATCTTAATCAATTTATAGATTTTTTTAGAAAAGACATTACTTTTTATCTTTGAATTTTTTTATGTTGGATTTTTAGCTGAAATGATCAAAAAATCGACGAGATTGAAAATACACAAATTATTCTAAACTTTAAAAGAAACTTTTATGGCATTGAAATGCTTCCATAAATGTGAAATACCTCTATAAAATGGAAATAAAAAGCATTATTGCACTTTTTACCTTTTTGGATTTTGATGCGTCTATGCTACGATTTAAAATCATCGCACATTTATTTATTTTTGTCGATTTACATCTTTAGGATCCAATAACTTTCACAAATATTTTCTATCTCCGTTAGTTATCTTACTTGTGCACTTCAGGCGACACTCTTCATTACGTTGCGGCCTTATTGGCCTTAATGGCGTTTAAGGCCAACAACACCCAATATTTAATACGAAATTCCCAAAAACCATTAAGGCCAATAATGACCAAAGTACCCAAATTTAGATTTTGACTTACCAGACCTCACTTGGTAATAAGCTTCCGATACGAACGGACGCTCTCGCACTGCCCCTCGTGACGGAAATTTATTAACAAGACACCCTGAATATGCCTGTTGTGATTCAGGCGAAACGTCGGTTGACGAATAGTCCTTCTGAGGATCAGATTTTGACGCGGGTTACCCCCAAAGAAATTAATACTAACATATATATATATATATATATATCTAACTACTTTGGGGGTAACCCGCGTCAAATTCTGGTCGTCAGGACCAGTCGTCTGCCGACGTTTCGAACAGATCTCACTGTTCATCTTCAGGGCGCCTTGTCAATGAGCTGCTTCTCCAAGCTCTTGCTCCAAGCCGAGCAAAACACATTAACGGCGTCGCTGGAGAAACCCACTCCTCCACAAACACCTGACGCAGAATTTTTCAAACTTTCACTTGACGGTGAGCTCCGGACCCAAACGGTTGTACGCTTTTTGGAGAAGCAGCTCATCGACAATGCGCCCTGAAGATGAACAGTGAGATCTGTTCGAAACGTCGGCAGACGACTGGTCCTGACGACCAGAATTTGACGCGGGTTACCCCCAAAGTAGTTAGAACTAACATATATATATGTATATCGCGGGTTGATTTTTTTTATGAATATGAAACAATTAATTAATAGCCTTCAAAATTACCACAACTTGGGTAAGCATGATTTCAAAGTGTAGCATATTGGTTAAGAGCGGTTTCATAAATTGTCAATCCATTCAAAATGAATGGGTTGACAGTTAGTTTAATGACCAGATTCAGTTACTGAGCGTGACTTATAAGGGGCTTGAGTCGAGTTCGAGTAAAGTAAGTGTCGTAGCAAAGTCGTAGCAGTGTCGTAGCAAATATTAAATACTTAGTTTTAAACCACTCATTACTATATATTTGTCAACTAGTTTCGGTTGGTCTCAAACCTTCATCTGGACAATTCAATACAGCCTGTTATTTAAATAAATTTTTCATCATCAGGACAGTATAATATAAAAAAAATATTTTATTATTTCTTTTAATCTACTTATATTCATTAATTACACCTACACGTTTCGAAAAAACTTTTTCATCGTCAGGGTGTTCTATAAATGTCAAAATATTAAAATGAATGATGTCTTTTGTTTTTTGGTTTTCTAAATAATTTTTTTTAAAAAGTTCTTGATTATACACAATTATTGAAAAAAATTTTAGAATTGGGCTAGTAGTTAAATTTCATTAATTATAAATAATATTTTGTTTGCTACTACATGTTTCACTAATTTCTTATAATTCAAAATTATTCCATTTCACACCAAAATTATTTACCTGTAAAATAGAAAGTCCTAAATTTTTATCAAAACCGTGATCATTTTCTTATAAATAATTTGCAAATTCAGAAAAACCACGATTATAAACCATATTAAGCTGACGATGAAAAAGTTTTTCCGAAACATGTAGGTGTAATTAATAAAATATAAGTAGATACTAGAAACATACAAATAATACAATTATTTTTTTAAGAACAATATAATATTGACTGTTTTTAAACGAATTTTTGTAGTACTTATCTATATTATGATTGCGCTTAAAACGCATCTAGTAATAGATTATTTTCCAATGCTATCTTCGAAAATTTATCAAATCGTATGATTTTTTTAAGAAAGGAGGTTGAAATATTATTTTAAAATGCATTTAGTAGGTAGAAATAGTACCTATATGCTCGTTATTTAACAATTTAGTCACTTTCTTTTATAAAATACGCATGGTTGGAAATGTGTCAAACTCGAACGCATGCACGACGATGTATCGTCTATATTATGATTGCTTCGAAAATGCACTAAGCATTCCTAAGTGCGCATTTTTTTCCATTACCAGTTTCAAAAAACAACCAAATCATATAAAAAGCAGGAAATGGGCTATAGCAATTGCAAACACCAATGGCCGCGTAGCAGGGCCTAGGGGTCTAGCAGTCGATAGCTTAACCGCTGTTAAATTTATTTCAATAAATTATTTATTTAACGCCTTAATTGATTAATAAGTTAAAATATCCAATAAAAATTGCAAGATCAAGTAATAACTTAACAAGTTGCAATTCCACCATAAATACATGTCATGGGAAGGACTACAGATGTCTCTAATATTAGGTCCTTACATATGAAATTCACGTTTTGCCGTACTGGCAAATTTGATCTCAAATATCTTCTCTTTGGTTAGGAATTCCAAATCCAAATTTATACAGCTATTTACTCATGTATTTGTGTTTTGAAAATTATAATTCATTTGTTTTTTCCTCAATTGTTTTTTTCTTTGCGTCACTCAGTTTACAAAATGAAAAACTTGAAATAGCGCGTTATTTACGAGTACGAGTTCCACCGTGGCACCAGTGCTGCAGAAACGGCTCGAAGGATTAATGATGTGTATGGCGACGGTGCCGCAAAAGAAAACACAGTGCGTTTTTGGTTCCAACGTTTTCGTTCTAGAAATTTCGACCTGCAGAACAAGCCCCGTGGACGGCCGGAGACCAAGTTGATAATGAAGAATTGAAGGCTATTGTGGAAGCGGATCCATCGCAAACCACATCCGAGTTAGCTGCAGGCTGCGGTGTTAGTGATAAAACTGTTTTAATCCACTTAAGCAAATTGGTAAGGTGAAAAAGCTTGAAAGGTGGGTACCTCACGAATTGAGTGAAGCAAATCAACAAACGCGCGTTGACTGCTGCGTTGCATTACTCAACCGGCACAATAATGAAGGGATTTTAATCGAATCATTACCTGTGATGAAAAGTGGATCCTGTACGATAATCGGTAGCGCTCATCGCAATGGCTGAACCCTGCCGAACCAGCCAAACCATGCCCCAAGCGAAAATTGACTCCAAAAAAGTTACTTGTGAGCGTTTGGTGGACTAGTGCTGGTGTCGTTCACTACATCTTTCTTAAATCTGGCCAGACGATTACGGCAGATGTCTATTGTCAGCAACTGCAAACCATGATGGAAAAGCTAGCTGCTAACAACCGAGGCTGGTTAATCGCTCTAGGCCACTGCTGCTTCATGATAACGCTAGACCACACACTGCACAACAGACGGCTACCAAATTAGAGGAGCTTCAATTGGAATGTCTAAGACATCCACCGTACTCTCCGGACCTTGCCCCAATAGATTACCATTTTTTTCGAAATTTGGATAACTTCTTGCAAAGGAAAAAATTCAACTCCGATGGGGCAGTCCAAACCGCCTTCAAAGATTTTATTGATTCCCGTCCGAATGGTTTTTTAAGTAAAGGGATCGATGAACTACCTATGAGATGGAAAAAGTGCATAGATAGCAATGGTACATACTTTGATTAAATAAATATATTATAATAAAAAAAAACGGCTTTATGTTCCTCCCATACTAAACGCCAATTTCATATGTAAGGACCTAATATATGAATGAGACTGTTTTAGATGTGTACAATTTTTAAAAATTTGAAAAAGTTTGAATCCTCTTACGACGGAATTGGTGAACGTTGTATTGTGTAAGCCAGCTAATACAAGTCATACGCTCTGGACCACTCTTTCAAGGCTTCCACATACGTTTCCCATATAAATAGCTTCGTCTCTGTGAGACTCCTATAATTTATCTAAATGAATAATAATCCCTCTGAGGACGAAATCCAGTCATTGTGTTCACAGGACTTATAAAAATATTGTTATAAAAAATAATTTGAAATGTAAACACCAAATAATTAGCAGGGCAAATGCCGACATCTGCAGACAACTTCAGGGCAGAGCGTTGCACCAACAAGGACATGGTATTAATATTAAGAAATGAAGAAATAAAAATGTTTATTTGTCTTTTCTCCATCGTTCCTAGACTCTTAAATCATCCCATCAACTAATTGTCTCCCTTTTCCGGGAAAATTCACCTTTTCCGATTCGTAAACTTTGTTCTCCGTGGAAGTTTCTCGTCCACCCTGTAGCGGAACGGCTCCCGACACGCCCCCACCCTCCGACCGAGCCACCCTCGGACTAGCAGAATGTCCGACAGTACCGCCCCAGCCTTTTCATCCCTTAAGTTCATCCCCAACCGCGCGTGAATATATAAATGTCTTGGGACAAGCAAAACGAAAACGCTTAAAAAAGGGGCAAATTCATCGCCAAGCCTGAAATATTCGACGCGTTGTTTCTAAAAATATCTTTCGTAAAGTGGTCGATCCGAGTTTGATTCTCAAATGGTTTAGCGCGATTCTCTTTCAGGACGAAGATGTATCGTGAAATTTCAAATAAAAATGAAAAAGAAAATGAAAACGTAAATAATCCTCAAACATTAACAATTTACATTTATTCAGATTCCGTCTCTCTCTATTAATTATAAATTCAATCGACAGATAAACTAACAGACATTGTATATTCAAGATTAGTTTGTTTATAGATGAAATCCATAAAATTGAATATTCATTACGAAGGAATTTTTATAAGACCTTCTGTGCGAACGAAATAAATAATGTACAAAATAACGACAAAAAAATCGTGATTTCGAAATATTTGGCGTAAAGGGTGTTTTTTTTTAGAGGTTTAAATCTTTAAATTGAAAAAATACACATAAAATCGTGGTAAAATAACCATGGTGTTGGGTTGATTGTAAAGACAATTTTATACCATTAGTGCTTAAATTAGAAGTGTGGTGGACCAGATCTGTCGCGACTCTAGGTCTCCTATAGGTACATCTTCGGCTATCACATCAATCGCGAGTGATATTGATGTACTCAACATCGCATCTGTAAATTGTTGCCAATAAAATACCACAGGTAACCGTCAGAATATCCATCCGCTCATTCCTGTTTCTACTGATTCATCTCGCGCATACAACGTAAAACTCACACAATATACGACACATGCCGACACGAGAAGATGCCTTTGGACGGGTGGGCATCGTCTCCCAAATATCTGCACTTCGCACGCTAAAGGCGTTATTTTTATTGAAATTGAGATGCGAGCAAGGAAAACGTGCCGCGTCAATTACTTTTTTTAAATTTGTTTAAAGTTGTATAAGTTATCGATTTCATCTGCTAATAACGATGTGAATCACAAGCAGGCACACGCAGTGAGAACATTTTAATGATATATTTTAATGATATATTTATGTGACACAATATTATGATTCAATAAAATATTGTAAGGAAATGATAAGCAATTGGAACAACACTATAGAAAGCTCTAGAATAGCCTAAAGCAATCTAGGATTATCTACATTTAGGAGGCGCTTGAAACAGCCCAGAAGCGACGGGAACCTTCTAAACACTATAAAGGAAACGAATCTTCCGAGAGTTCGAAAGACCAGCGTATCGCGTACACAAAGTACAACACCGCGCTGTGCAATTGAGCATATTTTGACATTTCTATCGGTGCGAAATAAGCCGCGGACGACAGCTGGTGTGGCCAGTCGTTGAATTTCGGAGCGGCAGATATCATTCTAAATAATTGAGCGAAGTACCTAAGTGGCGACTACTACGTGCGAGAATTGGATGGAATGTGATAAATAAAGTGTTACCAGCGATAATAAAGTGTTCATAGTCACATTTTAGATTGAAAAACTGTGTGATTTTTTGAATAGTGTATTAATTTAATCCGTGCTAAGTGACTTTGTCAATTTCATAAATTGATTAATAACTAATTAATAAATCGCTAATTAATTGATAGTGTTCATGCTTCAATGTTCCCACTGCACGGCCCTGATCACAAAATACGTCTATGTATTATTTATCTATTTGAATGCATTCATATAACCACCGAGTGACCATTTCATATTCAGTGATTACAACTGAGTGTTCAATAATACTGAGACACCTATTGAAATAGTTGTTTACTGTTTAGCGGGCGTGCAAACCGTGGGACCGCATCAGCTGTTAGACACTAATTAACTCAAGAGGCACTCAAACCACATCCCCTCACACACGGTGACCAGGAAAGCGATACATCCGTCTTATCGACCATTCATTTTTGACAGTCAACTTCGTAGCAGATAAAAGTTTATATTCGACTGATTGTTTCACTAGTTCGACAATTCACTTAATAAATTTTTTTCATCTGCGGCTCACAGATGTAGCCCTCCGTCAAAACAAAACTTTATTTTTGATCGTGCGCGGCGCCTTATATACCCGCAAACGCAAACGCCAAACACCAGTATTCCGGCGCTTTCTAGACCGATTGGGAAATTTCCAGAAAATTCTATGAAACAGGTCACAGGTCACTATTAACCCTGATAGATGGTCCTAGAATGACATTAGAGAACAAACATTTTGTATACGATATTATTATTATTATTATTATTATTGATAATGGGCAGGCAGCTTAAGCTGATAGGCCCATATCACTGTCTCTCATTTGAATATCCAGCCTATTCTTAAATTGGTTGACACTGGCTGCAGACACAACA
>JADDOH010009572.1:0-27204 GCA_016648135.1 Agrypnia vestita | reverse complement strand
GGGGTAACCCGCGTCAAAATCTGGTCCTCAGAAGGAACATTCGTCAACCGACGTTTATTAACAAGACAACCTGAAGATGCCTGTTGTGATTCAGGATATCGTTGACGAATGGTCCTTCTATATATATATATATATATATATATACTAGCTGGTTGGCCCGGCTTCGCTCGGGATCATAATTCGGTAAGCATAGAATTATGTTGACGTCTCTTTTTGCTGGTTTCTTTTTTTTTCTTTATTTCTTAAGTAAGTTAATATTACAATTTGTATATTATTTAGCATTAAACACTTTTCCTTCTTGAATCTATTACTAATATACTATCCATAATAACCTACATATTCACATTTACATCTAATCTAATCTATGGTACAATCTATTATTATGCTTATGATTTTATATTATAATCTTATGCTCTACAATTCTATACTATTTTTACAATAATTAAAGCATTTGTTTTTAAATTCATTCATCTTTTTTATAATCTTCATGTTTTCTGGCATCTCATCGTATATTTTTACACCTTAAGTTAAAAGTTAAAAAAAGTATATACACAGTTCTGTGTATATACTTTTTTCGTACATGGTAATCTTATTCTATTCCTATTTCGGGTGTTATATATATATATGTACATCACTATTTGCAATAATTTTGTTCAAAAAATATTTTAGCATTTTGTTATTGAAAATTTTATGTATAAATATGAGAACGTTATAAATAAGTATTTTTTTATTTTCCATCCAATTGAGTGCTTTTCTCATTTCTTCAATTCTGGTGTATTTAATTTTGTTTAATATGATTCTCATTGCTCTGTTTTGAATCACTTGCAGTTTCTTGATGTTTTCGTCATTCGCCAGATACAAGAAATGTAACACAATAGATGATGTGAGGAGTTATTATAGTTTTGTATATTAACTCTGCGCTATTTTTATTTAGTTTTTCTCAATCTTCCAAGAAAAAATATTTTTTTGATATTTTTTTAGAACATATTCAAAAGCTGCCAAAGTTAATTTAGAATCTAAAATTATACCTAAATATTTTATTTCATACACGTTTTTAATGAGATCACCGTCAATGTTTACATTTTTCACTATATTTGGCGTTTTTTGCCTATTTCCATACATTTTGTTTTGCTAACATTTAATTTAAGTTTATTTATTTTTAACCATACTGATATACTACATAAATCTTCATTCAGTTAATCTATTGCATCTGTATAATCCTCGCCTGATATGTAGATTAATGTATCATCCGCGAATTATCTTATTTTGCAGTTTTTAATTATTTGAGTAATATCATTGATATATTGCAACGGATGGACTCGGAGAGGCTCCTATCCCGCCCTTGGGGCTAGGAGAAGATCCTCTGAGTTCCGTTGTTCACCAGCTAGATTCAGTCGGGGGTCGTGAGGTACGTTCACTGGAAGTCTGCTTGCAGCAAAGGGAGTTCAAGCAAGATGGGTTCACACAATGAGCACAAATATTTGGTTTTATTACAATTTAATATCAAAAATGAAAATGAACAAGGATCTTTTTTTTTAAGGAAAATTATGTTTGGTACAAAATATTCTATAAATAATGAGATAAAATAGTGATTTTAATATGAAATAAAAGCTGGAATTCTAGTCTTATTACGTCACCAGGGTTAGCAACAAAAGAATTATTGAAATATAGCCCAAGGTTTTGTTATTTTAATTATTTAAAAGGCGAACTTGTCAATTTAAAGAAATTAAAATTAAATGATAAAAGTGTTTTTGTAAAAGAGGTTCATGAAGATCAAGCGGCGAACAAATCTTAATATAAAACGTGCGGATGAAGACTTGTTATAAACAACAATATGGGGATGAACTGTATTACAATGTAGCAAGATTTGGGTAGAAAACAAATTTTAGGAGCAAGTGAGGTTATCGTAAGATTGCAATTTTTTTGCCACACGGGCCAAGCAAAGTATATGAAGAAAACTAATGATGAGGTAAAAGACCCAAAATGCTTCAAGCAGTAGTTGATTTATAATGTCTAACATCACCCTTTCAAATCTTAAATAAAATCATATTAATTTAACATGACTAGAATGTCACAGCGGCAGCTGAGGGTTATGAATCCTTTCTTTACAGCTAATACAATACAGGACATCTTGAAAAATAGGGAGTATCCAGTTGCAAGCAGTTAGTAATTTCGAAGATGGAACGATGCGGCAGAATTTAAATGATGACAGGTTACAAACAGTATTCCCAGACATTGCGAAGCTAAGATGTGGGTGGCGTGCGAAAATACTGACTAGACTGAAGATTCTTCATTTGTCTTCAACCAACGTCCTTCTGGTCACAATTGAACATGAAAAAGATTCGTTTTTACTTGTGATTACGCCGTAATGTCCGGAACGGCAGCTCGAGCGTAGTCGGACGCCGCCGTCGCCATTTTGTCCATCTGACTTTGCCGCGTCTATCTTGAGTTTGCTGGCTCGTGTGGATGCGGTCCAGCGGGGATGAACGGGGTCCAAGGGTGTTGATAGGGTCGATGTTGACATTCTGAAACATTCTTGACTCACCGGCACACTTCGCCACTTAGTTTGGAACCTTATAGAACTTTTGGGAATTTTCTAGAACGTTCTCCTTCCAGAACTTTTTAGAGCGGATTTTTCCGGAACCTTCTAGACTTACCGACACAGTTGGCGGGGCCATTCTGGAACAATCTGAAGTATTTGCGTCCTTCCCATAACAAAACAATGTGCTAGAATGCACATTTTCATCACCCACTCCCACCCACGGTCAGTCACCCCCACCAAAAACGCGCATTTTCAATAGGACACCGAGGGCTATCCACCACCATAACCACCAGGGGGTGGTAGTTTCTGGTTGTGAAGAAAACTTAGCGGATAGGGAAACACGGGTTTCTTTTTATTTATTTATTTATTTGTTTACGCCCATTAGGCTTTTACATAAAGAGTATAAAATAAATTTCAAAAAGCACATACATTAAACAATATCTGTATAGCACCAAAACATGAGTATAAAAATTTAAAAATATAAAGTAAAGAGCGGCAATGTGTATAGGCTTTTACCTAAAAATATAACATAAAATTAAAAATAACATACATTAAACAATATAAGTTACAAGTAGCGAAATATGAAGTTTCAGGAATAGCACCAAATCATGAGTTAAAAGTTAAAAATATAAAGTAAAGAGCGGCAATGTGTATAGGCTTTTACCTTAAAATATAACATAAAATTAAAAAGAACATACATTAAACAATATAAGTTATAAATAGCGAAATATGAAGTATCAGGAATAGCACCAAAACATGAGTATAAAAGTTAAAAATATAAAGTAAAGAGCAGCAATGTGTATAGGCTTTTACCTAAAAAATATAACATAAAATTAAAAAGAACATACATTAAACAATATTAGTTATAAGTAGCAAAATATAAAAAGTATCAGGAATACCACTAAAACATGAGTATAAAAATTAAAAATATAGAGTAGGTAACGAGCAGCAATGCGTATAGGCTTTTACATAAAAAAATATATCATAAAATTAAAAAGAACATACATTAAACAATATAAGTTACAATTAGCAAATTATTAAAAGTATCAGGAATAGCACCAAAACATGAGTATAGAAATTAAAAACAAAGTACAAAAATATCAAGTATATATATATATATATATATATATATATTTATTGATTTTGTTCGATCTTTTCATAATTGCTTAAAAATTTACAAGCTTGTAGTATTTTTTAACTAGCGGTGGATCCACAGTGTGTACAAAAAAGTTCACTTAACCTATAATTCCGCATCATCATCATTAACATCTTCATCCCCTTATCTTGACCTATTCTGTTCCAGACCCAAACCAGTTCGCAACAATACGCGGTGACGTATATAGGTATAGGAAACTACGAGGGAGAGGAAGTAAGAGGGAGCGGGGTCTAAAGTGGGTGTTACCAAATCTTTTGTGAAAGTTAAATTGAACTTTAGAACTTAAGACCCCGCCCCCTCTCCATCTCTCTCCCTCGTTGATTCCTGATTGTTCTGTAAGCAAGTTAGTGCATGCTTGTTTCTGACAAGATTAACATGCATTTGATAAATATTGGTAAAAGTTTAACACTACTATGGTTGTGGTGTATAATGTTGTGAACATAGTAGTGTAGTGTTGGTCCTGATGAAGAGACGGGTACTTCTCGAAACCGGTAGATCTTAAATCTGGTGGTGGTTCTTAACTAACACTCTGTTATAATGTCTTACCACAAAGTTAATGCTTTAAATATTTATAATATTAAAAATAACTAAATCCATTTTGCAAATAGTTTTATTAAAGATACCTATATAATTTATTTTCTGTATATTTAGTTTTGTTTTATTAATACCTATACTTCCAATTTAAATTTTTAAGATTTGTTGTACCCTGTTGAAGGGACCAGCCTCGAAACATGCTGATTATTCAATAAAGAGTGTTTTATACAAAGTTATTTATTTTTATAAATTTAAATAATGTACCTTAAAATTATTTTGCTATTATTGAAGAACTTATTTTTATTTTGATTATATTCTAACTATTTATCCTCATACATAACCAAGTCACTAATCTTTATTAAAACAAGCGTACATAAAGCTAACTTCAGGATTTGCATCAAATATGAAGTAAATGCATGAAATGTTTGTTCATGAAATCACAGTGTTTTCATGGTTATAGTATGGTGACTAAATCTTGTGTCCTATTAAATATCGTTGTTTGTTAACTTGTCGTTAGTGTATTTTTTAATGTTCAATGACTTCTGAGGAAGACATATCGATACTGCATATCCTGAATAGGATAATCATCATTCAATGTTTCTCGTTAGCGGTGCGTTCAGAGGTCTGATCTGGAGACCTAGTCCTTCGGTCATCCTTTCACACAGGCTCACGAAATAACAATAATAAGAACAAAAAATATATTAACTTGGATAAATTTAAAAGGCACTTAGAGTAACTATTTAAGATGTTTCATCGATATTCTCTATTAGGGTTCAATCTAACCTCCCACAGTATCAAACAAGCTGACAGTCGTAAATAATAAATTCGGTTAAAATCCTATTTCGGTTTCATAAATCTTTTTCAAGAAGTTTCGTAAAATGAGATGAAAGCTTTTTAATAATATATAAGGTATGTAGGTATAGCGGAATCCACTTTTCAACCGTAATTTCAGAGATAAGTTTTTGATTCGATTAAAGAATTTTGGATCAAAAATTAAGTCCACCGTAATGAGGTGCATTATTCCGAGGCCTGCGTTGGCGGGATGAATTAAAGCGGTCGGTTTTAAAAAGTTTTCTCTGTTTTTATTATGGGGGTAGAAAATACGCGTGGGAAGACAGTAAACCCTTTATGAAAATAATCAACTCAGTAACTTTGGAAAGTGACTGAATAATACAGTACCGTTGTTTGGCATATAACGGCGCATTATCGGAAAATATTGAATTTGTTGAGCCGATTTTAATTTTAAATTATTTAGGCTTAAATATCTGGATAAATAAAATGGGAAATATCTAGATTTTGAGCAAAATACTATAGAAGAGCTATTTACAACTTAGAATGAAGTCATACAGTATAATAATATACAGATGACCAAATGGAGAGTTACTGGTTTGGATAAAATGTAAATATCCTGGGAAATATAAAATTGAATATAAAATAGCCACGGATCAATATAAATTTTCGTAAAATATTTGTATTGCTCAAATGGGTATCTTTTGTAAATTTTGATGATTTGTGATGCTATTGAATTCATTTAGATATTAGGTTTTTACTAACGAAATTGCCATTTTATCTTTATATAGAAGATTTTATTTTATATAGATTTTATTTAATATAGATGAAAAATTCCATTTTCTTTAATAAAAAGTTATATAATTTATATCAAATTTCATTGTAAACACCACTTTTTTGTTGAAATAAACTCAACATGTTTCGAAGCCAATGGCTTCTTCGTCAGGATAGCAAAAGTAAAATTTAAAAATCGATGTATAGAAAATCAAAATATTAAAAAAGATATTATGTTATTCATTTTCCATATATATCTTTTTTAATATTTTGATTATCTATACTTCGATTTTTAAATTTTATTTAAAAATCGAAGTATAGATTAGCCTGACGAAGAAGCCATTGGCTTCAAAACATGTTGAATTTATTTCAATAAAAAAGTGGTGTTTACAAAGTTATTTTATATAAGTTATAATTATGTCACCACAAAATAATTTTGCTATATTTTAAGAAGAAAATATTTTTTATATATTTAGTTAATCAAAGTATTGGCTATTATTTTTTATATACTTTTTACATTTTAACGTTAGTTGATTGGTGCCTTTGGTATAGATATCCTGCGGACAGGAATCAATAAATTCTTTAAAGCCTTTTCTACCGCCTCATCGGTATGGAAATTTTTCCCTTGTAAAAAGTTATCCAAATTCCTAAACAATGGAAATGAGTAGATGCAAGGACTAGTAAGTGAGGTGGATGTCCGATTCTAGTCATAGCTCTTGTAATTTAAAGATGGTCCATTGTGTGGACGAGCGTTGTCATGGAAAATAGTGAAATAGAGCAATTGACAAATTTTGGTTGTCTTGTAGCGAACTCATCCATCATCGTTTTCAGTTTTTAACAGTATACTTCTGCAGTTATGTTGTTCCAGATTTCATTAAACTGTAATGAATAATGCAGGCAAGGTGTCACCGTACACCCACAAGCAGAACCTTTTTTTACTCAATTCGCTTTTGAGGCATTATTTGGCTGCCTTCCCTGGGTCCAATCTTTGCGACGAAGGTTTCCAATTATCATACAGATTTTTTTTCATCATTTCTAACAAATAGATTCAGAATTCGCTCATTTTTATGCCGAGTCAATAAATTTAGGAAAGCCTCGATGCGACATTGCTTTTGTCCTTCAGTAAACACATACGGTACCCACTTTGCGAGCTTTTTTATTTAAACGCCATTTAAAAAATCCAGGTAAAATTTAAAGAACATTCGTAAAACCACACTCTAGGTATTTCCACTGTATGAAACGAATTAAATTTGTAATTATTTGTTGGTGTACACATTTAGGACTGTGACAACTGATATGGAAAGCTGGAATAAGAGTATTTTGGCATATGACACGCTTTGACATAATGCGACAACATTTAACGCGTTCTTTTGTATATAATTCACGAAATTATTTTCCAAATTGGGCTTGTCTCTTACTACGCAATAAACTGTAGTTCGGAGAGCAGTTTAATGCTAGTTTATAAATTGTTATACAAAATGTAAAGATACGAAACATTGTTTTATGCAAATGTAAAAAAAAATTGTTGAATAACAATTGAGGCGTTTAAAATAAAACGTAAGAAATTATGTATTTTATTAATATGCCGTTCACTTTATTTTGCATCCTTTTTCACTCAAAAAGTGGTGTGAGTGCTTTCTATTTGAGAAAAATTAGTATTGAAATATTCAAATTCAACGTAGGAAAACAGTTTTATTTAGTTTAATAAGTTGAAAAAATATTTATTAGTTTTAAGTAAATAAGAATCTTTCTATATAAATTTATATTTTGTAAATGAATTGTGAATGAGTTGGCTAAGAAATAATGATGAATTTCAGTAATGAGATTTTCTTACGTAAAGATAAATTACCGATGTTTGATAGAGACGTACATATTTAATTGGAGAGTAGATGTGGAAGTTTCTTTGGGTGTTTAAAGGGCTTACGATCTGTCAAATTTTTGGAATCGTTTACTTGTTTACTTTATACACCTCACTCCAAGACCTTACCATTGCCATATGTGGTTGAAATTTGTCACCAATAATCCTGAAGCAGAGAACATTGTTCTCGAAACATGTAGATTGTTAAATCTAATAAAGTGGTGAAAACAAAGTGATTTGTATTTTATTTTAATATAAATATCACCACAAAGTTCAAGCTTTCATACAGAAGAAAAAATATTCTTCGAACAGGAAAAATTTGTCATCCCCATGCACCAGCATATATCTCGCCATTGGTAATTAAAGATATATTTTTTGACTAGAGTATCAAGCAATTTTTATTTATTATATTATTGTACATAACATGTACATACTGTAAACGTATAAATTATACATAACATTCATCTGAATTATTAACATATGTACTAGAAAACACCCGAAAATTACTTAAATTCTAACTCCTTTTAAGACCAGTTTATATATTCACGTTAAAAATTTTCAAAAGTAATACTGAATCTTGGTGTGCGAAAAATCGTTGCTCGCGAACAATTAATTGCCACCAGATAAAATTTGAAATAAATAAATAAAAAAGGGTAAAATATCAGAAATAAACCTAAATCACGACTTTAAATATTAAATATGTAATTTTAAGATGATGTGGCATTTTTATGCGACAATCCAGAGCAAAGAACGCAACCCGCGTATCATCTGTCACGTACCACGACGTAGTTTGGGGTGCGGCCACCAGGAAGGGTGGTAATTAATTGTTTTCCCCGCACCAACCTACTTTCGTACTGAAACGACCACGTCGGGAATTGGATCGCGGTTTGACGATTCCGTATATGAATATCTATACACATACATTTCTGTAGATTCTGATACTGAAAAATAAATTGCTAGATTGCTGAGGATAATGGTACCTAATCTAAGGATATCGGGCGGATTGGAATATTCTAGAAAAAACCCATATGTAACAAAATACGCGTGAAATTTCTAGAACTCGAGCAGTTGTAAATTGCGCAAAAGACGCTCGGAAAAAATAGTTTGTTTTGATAAGCAAGACAAGACCGTAGAAGAGAAAAGCGACAGTAAAGACAGCGAAGCGACCGTTCAGTGTGAACAATAATTTAAAAGAGTACCTTCAATAGTAAATAAAGTGTTCAGCAGATGTATATATCAGCGAGTATACTACAAAGACGAGTCTAAAATATTTCACAGTGATTAGTGACAGTAAGTGCGAAATCGCGTGAATTAAAGAATAGTGCTCCAATCAAATTTATGTCTAGTAACTTTGGTGATAAATAAAAACATTTATTAATTTCAAGTTCTTGGTTTTTTCCTGGAATATTTTTTGCTGTTGGATTATTTCTGGATTGATTAATTTTCTCATAAAACGAACTACTTAATATTTTTATTTTGTTTTATTTTTATTTTTCTATATTGTAGAAGGCATTTTTTAAGCATAAGTGGTGTGCGAAGCATGCTTAATATTTACTATATATATATATATATATATATTGGCAACCCCGGAGGGAAAACGGCCGGTGGGTCGACCCAGATTAAGCTGGAAGAGACAACAAAAAAATGTATTTGAAAACAGTATGGGTCTGGACTGGTTGACTAGAGCAGAAGCAGCGCAAAACAGGGGATCATGGAAGCACCTTGTCGAGTCTTTGAGCCCCCAACCCTACTAGGACAAGAAGATGATGATGATGATGAGTATATATATATATTGTAACGAAGTAAATATCGCTAAGGAAAAATATTAAAAAATTTAAATAATTATTAGTGAGACAGTTCGTGAGTTTACATTGCCTCACATTCACTTTAAATTCTTATTTATCAGTTTTTTATAAGTTTGCGATACAAACCATAATTGCATGATAAAACGTTCTAAATGTAAAAGTTTCATTTCTTCTTTCGCACACAATGCCATCTTCAAAAAATATTTATATGTTCTAGGATGTCATTTTCTCGAATAAAAATAAAATATGTGAAAAATTTGTGAAAAATACTAGATACTTTAAAATGCAGCTTGTAATACTTGCGGTTACAAAAATTTATGTGATGATTCTACAGAAGACGAGTTCCTGAATCCATCCCTTTCTTTTGCATCCCCTCTCCCGTTAGAACACCTGATGCCCACCCCTCAAACACTTCCCACCAAGTTAGCAGGTTCTCACAGCCGAAGCGCTCAGTTCGCATACCTACCCGACCTCGTTTGCAAATGTTTTAGAACAAGAACAGACAACTAAGATGAAATTGAACAACCCACCCCGCAGATGGCTCGTTCAGTGCACCTACATATTCATCATTCCGTTATCGCAACCCAACAACGAAGTTAACTGCGGTCATTCTGAACATCTGCCATAGAACAGGACGTGCCATAAACTATTGCTTCTATGTACGACTAAATTAGCGTTTCCGGAATTAAATAAATATGATGAATGTGTATATATGTGGTATACGAGGATATAATAATAGTGAATAAAGTCTCATAACTTCACCTACAGAATGCGTTGATCTCACAACCATCCCCTGTTTACTAATTTTAAAATGTGTACAAGTGCAAGACCATTCCAAAAAAACATTTTTGTGCATTGTTAGTTTTATTACGTACCGAAGGATCATCTTTGTGTGTGCATTCTGATCCAGAAGAAAGACGTGTTTAACATTTATATCACAGCAATCGTCGTTTAAATTTCAAATCTAACATAGAATGTCTTTACATCTTTACTTCGCATCTTTATCTCAATTTTTACTCAAATTAAGTATATTATGATCCGCTAGATTATTAAAAAGTTAGATATTTAGTATATATTATTTTATGTAAAATTATTTTTATGTCTTTTTATTTTATATTATATATACAAATTATTTTATATATGATTATATGTCAAATTATTTTTATGTCATCTTTATGTCAAATTTTACTAAAATTAAGTATATTTTGATCCGCAAGATTTTTATTAAAAAGTTAGATATTTAGTATATATTCTTCTATATTTTCTACTTATTACTGGAATAATTTTATAAATATTAAAATCTATAGATAAATAAAATAAATAATAATTAATTTATGTAGTTATTGCGTGCCTGATGAAATATCAGTTTAATTTCTGAAACCAGTTGATTTATAAAAAATAAATTTGTGGTCTCAATGCGTATTAAGTAATGAAAACGATTATTTTTAAAGTAATTTAATATTAAAAGTTAAAATATGTCTAATATTTACTAATAATTATAAACATTTTTGGATTTGAAAATAAATAAATGAAGATATGTCGTTCGTAAATAGGATAGGATTTACAACTTTATGGAGCAATGTTGGCAAGTAACGTACACGATATTTAACGGTATTTTGAGACGCGGTGACGCCATTTTACCATAAATATAACATTTATGTGGCGCATAAGCAGCTAGATAAATTTACTTTATATGTGAGTACCCACGAATACGACACATAAACATTTTATCGGAGCTTCGCCTTAAATGTTTCGACGTATCGACAAAATTTATCATCGGGATACAATAAAAGCTTTTAAAACAAGACTGCATATATAATATTATTTTCTTGATTTTAAAATTGTTTCAATTTTCAACGCCTAATACCTATATATATATCGACGGTGGAAAGGAAAAAATGACCAAGCGACAATTTGGTATCGAGTTATATATATCACTGGAATCGGAAAAATTTTCGGCGTCGCTTTGTCCTTACAGGCTTCTATGATGATTTTTGATGTCGCTTAGATATTTTGTATTTTGTTGATTATTTACAGTTTTCGGCGACCAAGTGACAAAAATTTTAACGATTTTTTAAAATATTACATTTGGGACTTTTTTCGAAACTATTTTTCTACTTGGTAAATTAGCTGTGTTTTTTATTTTAAATGTTTTGGTTTTTAGTCTCTTTTTCCTGATCTTACGAAAAAATAATAATTAAGTCGGATAAATTTACACTCTCGAAGATGGGTTTCTTTTATGACTTCAGCCTATTTGCCTCACCTTAAAAATTTGCCATTAGGCATTTAGATATTTTTTATGGGTTCTCATTTACAACAACATGCCATTTAGTAATTTTTATCCTTAATTTAAAAGAGATAACATTTGTCGCTTAGGAAAATATAACCTGCAGTTTTCTAAATTATTTTTGGCACTTAGATATTTTGTTTGCATTGTCGTTTGCCCATGCTGCAAAGTGACCCTGGAATGGCTTTTGGGAACAAAAAAACATCAGAGTGTAGCAAAGTGTCGCTTAGTTAACGCTTGTGTTTCACTATCTACCGCTTGAATACGATATCTGGTAATTATTTTCTTTTAAAGTGCTATTTAATTTTAGCTGTGTTTTTGTTTTTTAATTAATCGCGTAAGAATTATTGTCCGTTTGCCAGCGGCTTCATCAAATTATTAAACACATTATGATAGGAAATTGGAATTCAAAGGTTTCAATTTGGTACCTATGTAAATCCTAGACTTTACGATATAACAGCCAAATGCGCGTCGGGCTCATACATTGAAGATTCGACGGTATTTTTTTACTATGAATAGTACTTATTTTATAGTAGGCGTGACCTTCAGAGCGTATTTTTAATATCAGTCGAGAAATTAATATCTATACGCAACTAATGGATGGCCCTTGTTGACTATTTGACACTGATTTCCTTAATGAGTCCTTCCTTTATCGTAATGAGCTGATGTCCTTATCATTTATATTACTTTTTTAGGATGAAACGCTGATATATGAATATACTTCAACTATTTCAGTCGCAAGTACTTCTATTCTGCAAAGTCTAGTTTTTAATCGAAATTCAGTCAAAAGCTAACGTGCCATGCTGTCGATCACGTCTGCCAATTTCAAAGCAAAAATATAAGAATTTAGCTAAATTTTGTAAGGACAAAGTTATACCCACACATTTTTAACATAAGTATATCAACATTCCACGTTCATCAACTGAAAAAGACAGTTTGCCTGAATCAGATAAAATTATTATTTCTATAAAGGAGTAAAGACTGTTTTCGATAATAATTATATAGTTCCTAAGTGTAAGTCTATTCCTAAAAAGTTAGCAAAGATTACTGCAATAATTAGTTAAAGTGTTTAATTAGATAGGTAATAAATTAATTTAAGTTATAACTATGTTACCTACCACGTCATTTAAAGTGATAAAGATTTCAAATGTGAACATTATGATCTCAATTCAATACGAAAAATCGATACCTATGCAATAAGTTAGTGTTGATAATTAAAATATCTTGACTAACATACTGAGAATATGTGTAAAATTAATTCAATATTTTTATAAAAATTTCTTATGAGACGCATATTGGTTAAAATGACGGGGCGTACAAAGAGTAATACCAAATATGACTTTAATTTTATTTACGTAATATTTGGTAAGAAAAAATATTATTTTGAAATTATTTAAATGTTTACTGTTTGTCATAGTAGTTGTCATGTTAATCGTAAAACTATCAATATTCTTAAAACTTCCTTACTCTATAACATAAGTTCAAATTCAATTTTATTTATTTATTATATTTGTTATTTGTTTATTTTATTATAATTAATTTTTGTTTGGCAAACTTAATAGAAGCGAAGAAGAATTTTGTTTTTATATTACTGAATGTGAACTATTAATTTTAAATAAACAATTGGATGATTATTGAATGAAGTGCTTTTGATTTTTCACTTTTTCAAATCAAGTTTTAGACCAATAATCTGGGTTTAGACTTTACTGTAATTCAAACTTGGTTATGAAGTCCCAGACGGACACTATTAAATCATGAAGCGTCAAGCAACTTCACCCTGATCATAGAAACGTGTTTCTATGTGTCTATGATTTTTTTCCACACTCAAATTCTGTAAACATATCTATGTGGGATAATTCGTACCCGGCGTTGCACGGGTTAAGGATTAAGTTGAAAATAAATTTGTCGGAGGATAGAAAGTTTCGATTCGATCGGTATAGATTTGCATCGAAAATATATCAGGGGAGGGGAAAGGGTAAAAAGGGAGGAAGAAAATGTCACCTACGTTACCCACCGGGTCCTAAAAAATAAGTTTGAAAATTTTGAGTCCGATCGGTAGAACGGTATAGATTTGCATAGAAAATATCAGGGGGAGGGGAAAGGGTAAAAAAAATAGGAAGGAAATGTCGCCCATGTTACTCGCCGGGTCCTAAAGAATCAGTTTCCAAATTTTGAGCCCGATTGGTCGAACGGTACAGATTTGCATAGAAAATATATCAAGGTTAGGGGAAGGGGTAAAATAATAGGGAAGAAATGTTGCCTATGTTACCCGCCGGGTCCTTAAGCGTAAGCTTACAAAATTTGAATCGAATCTGACAAACGGTGTAGATTTGTATACAGAACAGACAGACAGACAGACAGACATTGAGTTTTATATTTATTGATAAATATCACGACTTTCTTTAAAGAATCTGATTATCGCTATTTTTCAATAATTGTAAAGGTTGTATCCAATTTGCGACGCTGGGAATCGAATAAAAAGACAAGTTCCTGAAAATATAATTAATTTTCAATCAAAAAAATAATGAACACTTTTGTATATCAGGAATCACTAATTGAATACGCTCGACAATTCACTTATTAAATAGTTCACTTCTGTAGCTCACAGAAGTCGTGTTCTTGCAAATAAAAACGTCCTCTTTGGTCGTGCGTGATGCCTTATATACTAACTAGCGAATAATTAAAGGTACCTCTGGAATGTTACTGGCGTTTTCCTAAATAACAGAAATCCAAAACAATCTATTTGAGTGGGATTAATTAACGATTTATTCATTTTGGGTGTTACCTGCGAGCAAATATTTTTACGATATTAAATTATTTATTTATTTATTCGGAAATATAACATATACAAGTTAATGATATATATGAATGTAGCATAAGTTATCAGAATCAAACATATTTATTTGTGTTCTAACATATTTCACACAGACACAAATTTTAAATTTTTATACATTATACATTTGTATTTTTTTATACATTATACATGATATATATGAATATAGCATGAGTTATCGGAATCGAACATACTTATTTGTGTTCTAACATATTTCACATAGAAACAAATTTTAAATTTTTGTACATTATACATTTGTTTATACAATAAAAAGAATAAAAAATAAATGTAGCAATAGAATGGAAAAAAATGAATATAAGGGAGTAATGAAATAGTAATGAATAATAACATAATGAATAGTATTTTATTACTTATACATTTGAGTGTAAATATAATGCAATTATATTAATTTTAAATTCCAGACTAAATTAACTTAACATAGTATTGACTGAAAAATCAAGAAAGTTCATACAGTTTTTTAACACTAGTATTAAAAAACATAATTAAACTAATTAACTTTGTTTACACCACTTTTAGTGGTGTAAACAAAGTTAATTATATTCATAATGAATAATCACAAATTTATGGCAAAATACAACAGTATTAAAAAGCATTATTAACTGCCTGGTCGAAAAATATTTGAAGACCGATAATTTTGTCTTTAAATTTTATACAGTCCGTTTAGCGTTGTGATATTTTTTGACCAGGTAGTTAAAAATATTTTTTAATACTTCTGCCAATAAATATTAACTCAAACATTTACTTGTTTGACTTGTAGGGGTGAGAATTATCTAGGATATAAAAAATCACGTTAATACGAATAAAATTAAAATAAAACATTAAAAGCTGGTTTCTGATTGCTATGCAAGATCTTTGAGAGAAGTTTTGCGTCATAGAAGTTTTATGTAAATTCTCATAATTAAGGTATATTTGTTTTGATCCTAGATGCTAATGGATTGCGCTTCAAAATGATCAGACAAAATTTTTATTTACCGCTTCCAACGATCGTCATTATATCACTCAAAGATTTGGAAACGTCTTCTTAAATAACCTTCATAAATAATCTCCACGAATTATATCTGCATGGCCAATCGCGTCATCCATCACCTTTGTAACAGATATATACCGTTTCAATTCAATAAAATGAGAAGAAAATATTTTTATAAATTTAACACACGGCATTTATACTAAACTAGCTGTAAACCGTCAAAAATTAAGGTACTTTTTTATTCTGGTTCTAAAGAATATGAAATTATTTATTTATAGCCGACACCCATGAAATAGTAGGTAATAACGACTTTTCAATATTTCCCCTGCCGACAGGTATTTAAGGTACTATTCTAAGCCTTGGCGATTGGGCGGAACATATATTTATGTCGGGTAATGCAAGCTCGGCGACAGCAACATCGCTATCATTGACGCCTTCATTTTTTTGGCCGAAATTTTTTAGAACGAAATTACGGACATTACTCGAAGTTACGGGGACAAACAGACGGGCAAAGGACGGACAGACAAACGTTTCTCATGTCAATACGTTTGTCTCTGTGATACTTCTATAATTTATCTTAATTTAATAATAACATAACATTTATGTGTAAACAACCAAATAACCAACCGGAACCGACAATACTATTTGGAGAGTATTTACTTTTTTTAATTATATGGATTGTAATATAATGAATTAGTTTTTTTTAATTGACGGATGAATACACGTTTTATTAATTTAAATCCGTCAATATTTTGTCAGTTCATGGGTTAATTTTATTTCTTCCGATAAAAGAAAATCACGAAAATGAAATATACAAAAAGGTAGTTGGTCATTGCAGAAACACAAGAAGCGCTAAAAATCAAGCTTTAATTATTCCAAGAATAACAAATAAATATGGACTGAAGATACTTGAATATTTAGTTTCCATGCTCTTTGACAAAATACAAAGCACCTTTCCCATTTTATTCCCATAATTTCCCACAGGTCTAACGACTCCAAAATCAGTGGCAGAACTCAGAAACTGATCGATATAAAACGATATAAGTAACCTATGAATGTGATGTGTATTATTACGCCAATGATAATGAATTATTGGTTTACTATATTTAGATTAGTTTTATTATTTATATAAATGTGCTGAAAATTGTTTTATTTTTCTCTTCCGATTATACAATATATGATATTGTAACATTAAACAAAAGACCAACGACTTTTCAGGCGTTTGGTGGGTCTAGTGATATTTCAAAAATGTAAGGAAAATAAAGTTAGTTGTTAAAGTTAAAAAATAGTAACAGTAGGCTGGCCATACCCGATTAACTTGAAACACGCAACAAAAGCGAATATTTGTTTATTTTGTTTATTTCATGAAGCTTCCACATCACGCTTTAATTTGCCCACATTATATTTGATGAGCTTCACATAAATGGCCATTACTTTAAAATATACTTTTATTGTTGTTTGTAGGTATAATTGTTAATGCTTGCAAATTACTACAGTGGTATGGCTATACTCACCAACAACCAAACAATATATACATAAACTAACTTAAATATGATTTTTATTTATACTTTGTACTACACACACAATATGAGTTATTAATTACTACTATAGTTTCGATAGAAGTGAGTAATCTTATCATAAGGCATAGTTAATAACTAACATTAATAAAAAAAATATCAATCTGGTATTTAAGTCTTGTATTTAAGTTAGTCATTAACTATACCTACCTGATGACGAGAGGGATTTCCCTTCTCGAAACTACAGCAGTAATTTATAACTAGTATGTTGTGTGTAGTACTTGTACTTAAATAAATATCATATTTTAAATTGAAATATTGCATCACGAAGTAATTGCCAAATCATTCAATGATATAAATCAATGTTAATTTCTCACAATTCTGCACCATGTCTAGTGCCAATGCGTTCAACTTGTTTAAAAAATCAACAACTAGTCTATTTATTTTGAAATAATTATGAAAAGGTCAAACTAAACTATACCTTTATTGCATTACTAAGCATCTACAACTTCTGCTGAATCAAGTAGTGAAGACATGTGAGAATTTTGGGTTAGAACTTTTACAACTTAGTACAACAAGTCTTTTTATTGCTGGAAGAAACTAGAGAAGGTACTTGGCATTGTATAGATACTTGGACTGCAATTTAAATAAAAGGTGGGATCCTTCGGCTGAAATCAAATGCCGCATTGATCAAGCACGTGCAATCTTTTTACGCATGGAAAAGATGTTCTGCAGTCATAATCTCAATCTTTGTTTACGAATGCGAATGGTCAGATACTACGGATTTTCGGTATTATTTTATGGAACGGAAGCATGGATGCTTACCAAAGAACTTATAAGGCGACTTGAGGCATTCGAAATGCGTGTCTACAGAAGAATGCTCAAAATAAGCTGAATGGATAGAGTAACGAATAAAGATGGTATGGTTCGGATGAATAAAGAAAAATAAGTTTTTAAAATAACAAAAATCTGAAAACTTCAATGTCTCGGACATGTAATAAGACATTCAGAGAAGTACATTTCATAATGCAGGAAAAGATTTCTGGAAGTCGGGGCCCTGGAAGAAGGAGAACATCGTGGCTGAAAAACCTGAGACAGTTGTTTGGTCATTTATTATTTAAATATATAATTTAGTTTATACAATTTTTACAAGATATTCGGATTTATAATACTTTCTGATGAATAAATTTTAAATTAATGTATATTCATACAAAAACGTGATAAATACGCAAGAAAAAATGTGAAATTTGCTTACTCTGGCGGACGATCGCCTTAAGAGACTCGGATTGGAAAAAATATAAAAAAATAACTTCAGAATAAACATGTCTTAGACATACGTAATGGGGGATATTCTTCCCCTGTGACCTCCATTCCTCTCTCTTAAATAACGTGTTCTATAACACAGTTTATTTCTGTACATTTTTATACTCGGTGACCCAATAAATCGACAGGCATAACAAAAGCGAAGATGATTATTCACTGTGTATTTCAAAAGGGTTCCCCACCACGATTTCAATTTTCACAAATGTGTTTTCATTACATACTCTATCCAATATTGGACATGGCACGTAATTCAATCGCTCCTCTATTCAATCCGAGACTCTCCACTGCTGGATACAGACCTCCCTCAAAGATCGCCGATTCTCTCTCATCTGTTCTTCTTATTCATCTGTTGCCCACTTTTATTTTAACGTCGTCGCTTCATTGAGCTTGAGGACGGCTCTTTAGGACCTTTGTTCTTTATTTTCCATCACCTTTCGTCTGACATTACCAGTCGTTTGCCACTTGAGTACGCATATTTTTTGTTATGATGTTCTATTACAAATTTGTATGCTAGGAACGTGATATCTTAGATATATTCCAAGTATAGCCTTTTCATTTCTTTTGAGGAACTTTTTATTTATGCTGGTGGCCATTGATAGTGAAAATTTACTTCTCAGCTCCGCAAGCTTTCACCTTCAGCATTATTTTATTCACATGTATTTATTTACTTAACTCGTTAAATAACATAACTCCTTTTTTTACCTTAAAGAAACAGGATTAAACACAATATTCAATGACGTACACTTATTTGTAATGTGTTATTTACGGAAATAATTCCCAGTATTTTATAGATTAAACCTTAAAGTATAGTAATGGGACCTGCCATTAGTTTGGAAATATATATTTTTTAATTTGGATTTAAAAGGTTCATTTCCTAATGTTACCCATTCATTTACATACTCACATATTATAACACTGCTATTTTCCTTCTGGGATGTTACTTTCATTCCTTCTTGAACATATTCATTTTTTTTCTATTTTTTTATACATTCTTTGGTTGGTTCTGGAATTCTTTAGTCTTTTATGAAATATATTAATTTCCCTAAGTTTTTAAATGAACAAATTTTTATATCGAGTTATTTTTCTTATACAGTAATAAAAAGAAAATGTAAGGTTTTCCATATAATCAATAATATTTTGATTCGATCCAAAGTAAGTTTTACTATTTACGGTTTAGGTTTACGCTGGCTTAAAGTTTTTTTTAATATTGCAAAGAGAAATTGCAGAACGCAAACGCGTTATATCCCTTTCAGCTCGGATCGATTCGATCATGCGTTCACATAAAATATTTCCCGCTAACTAAACCGTTTTTCGGGTTCAAACCGGCCTACAATGATCGGGCGCTGTACTGCGCGTACACGCACGATCGTTGCAGGCCGGTTTGAACCCGAAAAACGGTTTAGTTAGTGGGAAATATATACAATGTGAACCACGATCGTATCGATCCGGGCTGAAAGGGATTATAGAATTAAATGCTATTAACGTGCAACAAGAAATAAAAATATATGTTACCGCCAATCGGATTTATTAGAAAGTATTTTAATGAAATGTACAAAAAACATTACCATTTTCATGAATCTGCTTTGTAGATTATGGTTTGGGTCTTGGATATATTTCCATGAAGTGAGTTTTCATTGTTATTAGAAAACGAAAGATGCCAGTAGCACCCATGCGAGGCTCTATTATATAATCATAGATGGCATTAACATTTTCTTTTCAAGAGTTAAGATTGTACATACTGACTTGACTTGAAGTTGATCAAAAAAATGCAATTTTAAAATAAATAAATACATAGATAATCAATTTTTAAATAACAAACACTTAAATTTATTTACCAATATAAAAGTATTTGGTTATAATTATATTTTATTTATACTTTTAATGATATTTAGAATTAATTTATAAAATAAATATTTTTTGCTTTAAATGTACAGTAACAACTCATTTTATGAATACTTAACATACGATTATTATTAATAAAAATGCAATTTATTTCAAGTATATTTATTATAATTCAAGAATAAAATATAAATACACAATAAACTAGCAAAAGATGGCAGGGATGTACTCTTAGACCATGTACCAATCAGTTTGAAAATTTAAAAGCAGTTTTCTGACCGGTTTATTATAATTTTGTATTTCGACAAAAACGCTCTTAGAATTTACAAATGTTTGTAGTCATCAAATCATAAAATTCTTCTTCTTCTTTTTCCTTGCACTATTCTAACTCATTATATTAAATTTTCATCTTAATAGATGCAAGCA
Organism: Agrypnia vestita; assembly: GCA_016648135.1. Lineage (NCBI taxonomy): Eukaryota > Metazoa > Arthropoda > Insecta > Trichoptera > Phryganeidae > Agrypnia > Agrypnia vestita. The sequence goes on along the minus strand of JADDOH010009572.1, from coordinate 6,533 downwards.
TCATCCTACTTTAAGTGACCTCCTCACTTTATTTACCTTTTGACACCTTATACAGAATCCGCTCCGGGTAAAGAACACAAAGTGATAAATACTAGCTTGTAACCCATCTATAATGACGGTATTTTTACTTGCCGGTTCCTAAAGAATAAGTATTTACTTATTTATAGCCGACATCCATAAAAAGTAATAATGACTTTTATCAAAATATTTGATTTTTTTATATTTCCCCTGCCGGCAGTTCAGTGTACAATTCTAAACCCTGGCGATTAGCTGGAACATGTAATGGTTCGCATCTTTGCATATTTTTGACGGTAATGTAGGCTCGGCGATAGCAACATCGCAGTCGTCGTGGGCTTTTGGGTTTGCTGGCCCGGGATTCATGCCTCATCTCCGGCCGTTTAATTTTGTTTTTTAGCAGTGATTTCGAACGAAATTACGGACAACAAAATTATTATGTTTGATGGTTCTACGTAAAACAAGCATTATAACATAGAGTACTTTAACCTCAAAAAAATTCTCATGTAGGTGTGTGTGTACCTAGAATATTCCATATATTATGTTATTAATTAATTAATAATTAATTAATATTATTATTAATGTCGCCCTTGACAGATTATTCACCACTGTAAAAAAATGAATTATTCTGCGAAAATCTAAAAATGGATACCCTCTATACATTATATGAGTTATAGCTTCTGGTTGATAAATGCAAATGAAATTAAAGGCAAACAGCATATTTTATCCGTTTTTATTTCTTTCACAAAACATTTCACGTTTCGTTTAATTATTTTTACGGAAAGCAGCCAAATTAAAATCGATTTTTTAAGCTGCGTAATTATAAATATACCTACATTTTATTTTAAAAACCACACTAATAAATAATTTATTCAATAAATAAATTAAATCAACATTGTTTCAGAAATGAAAAATATTGTTTCACGTTATAGAATTTTGTATGTAGGCTTCATTTAAATATTTTAAAATTTTGCCTTCATTTCGTTAAAAATATTTTTAAGTCAGTTCGAAATATTTCTCAGTTTCTCAGTTTCTAAATTAGTTTAACAGTTTTCTTTTAGTTTCTGTTCAAAAAATCATGTTTTAAAATAATATTTGAAGTATGATTTTTACATGTCCTTGTTCTCTCTACTTGGCAAATAAATTTTCGATAAAAGTACTGTTGCAACAGTTATAGATATTTTTGCGAACAATAAACGAATTTCAAATTGAAATATTTATATTTTTGTAGGAGTTAATGGAAGTAAGATGTTTCACACCTGCCACTATTTGTCTTGTATTTGTAATAATGTCCATCACTAACGCCACCAAAAATCTCAAATAATATTGAGATGTAATATAATCATGATGTAAACGAAGCAAAACGATCAATATTCTCTAATAAATAATATCTATCATTAAAGTTATCAAGAACCTACGCTACTTTAGACAGTGCAGTTCTCACAGTCTTAACTGGCGGCTGAAATGTATGATAAAAGTACGTCATTTTTAACAGGTTAATAAAGCTAGTAACATATTAAATACATCTTTCTCGTGGTATAATATAAGCCATACTGGAATTAACTTTGGTATAATCACTATTTTATTGTAACAACACTAGAACCAACACACATTTTAACTCTCTTGTACACAGACTGCACAAGCTAGGCAATACCTATGCGCAAATCCCTGATATTTTTAGTTCCAGTTTAGCACAATATAAAGATTTCCTAATAAAAGCTCTACACCCTGCACTACAAGTCACATATTCCATTTGTAACGATATTGGCCTATTCAAATAGACATTGCTGAAAAATTATACGAAAATATATATCTGCTAAAAGCTCATGATAAGGAGAAGCACCACAATTCATAAATACTCTATAATTAAATATTTGCCGGATAAGTAGGTGCGGGTGAGCTTTATTATTTTTGCACGCGGGCGAGTAACGCAGGCTTTATGTTATTTTGTTTTGACGAGATGGACCAATCGCAGATGCGGCCGTTCGCCGCGGATCTGGCCAATGAGAAGCGTTCTGAGAGATAGACCTTTACATTTACACGTAGGTTGGAGTCAAAAATGGCGGGAGATAGGGACTATTTTTAGCGATACAAATTGGAGAGCGGGACTGGAGTTTTCAGCCTTGAGGTCGGCCGAGGCCTTGTCGAAGAGAGTCCGAAATAAGGAAGATAATTTAACTGGACCGAGGAAAAAGCCAGAGTTTGATAATAATTCAAAGGAGATTTGGAACAGTGAACAGATAAGCATTTCCAATATTATTTATTTCTATTGCCGTTTATGTGTATTATATTTAGAACTTTATATTACTATGCACGCATCAGATTTGATATATGATAATTCGTAATTTTGCGGCTGTGAAAATCCAGCAGGCGTTCTTCCATAATACTTATGTAATTTTCAAATATGCAAAGGAATTTTTGTATTATCTATACTGCCGACTGAATACACAGATTTCTATATGATTTGCCTAGTAGCAGTATAATAATTGTTGTATTACGTGGGTAGCGTGCAATACGGTCTTCAGCTGGGGATCACATTTATATTTTCTATTACGGTTAATTATTTTTACTATCGGGCTGTATTATTTAGGGAATAATTGAGATCGGGGTAATTATGTGTAATTAATATCTAGGGTTGTCAGTGTGATATAAATTCAAATCGTACGAGAAATTTCCTCCAAATAATATATTTTAAAAATGCATCTGGATTTTATATTTATTTTATTAAAACATGAATGTGTGGTTTATTTGGACTCGTTACATGTTTGTATTGCGTATCATTAGGCAATCGTTTAAACACGATTTGTTCCTATCAAGTTCTTATAAAGACGTATTTCGAATTGTATATATTGTATCTATTTAGATTAAGCCGCATTTATTAATTCTAGAACGGGTTTTCGTATTGACGCAAGGCCTCCATTATGAGACGAGAATAGGTTATGTTCATAGCACGATTATAATAGGTATTTTTGCCGCGTAAGAGGTGGCACTTTGAAAGGTACAATCGCGTTTTATGTTTGTCCCGGACGGAGAAGTTCTGGCGGTATGTAAATAAATAGAATTAAAATATTATTGGTTATTTAGGATAGCGTTTTACTTGATAAAATTGCAGGGGATGTTTACGGTGTCGGATTTTAATGTTTGTGCAATATGGTTTGCGCTAAAATTTATTCTGCTTCGAATGCAAGATATTATTTACAGGTCAGCCTGGCATATGAATAAAAATTGTTATACTACCGCCATCTAGCGAACTCAAACATGACTGTAATAATAATTATCTTTCGATATATTGCTACGACTTTTTAATAATACATCGTGCATTTTATAGTGATTGTCAGACGTACGTATTTAGGGGGAAGGGTTTGTTCAGGGGTAGTTAACCTTCGGTCTTCCGTAATCGCGATAGTTATTCATATGACATTGTTTAGGTTAGATTCTAGTTTGAAGAAAACACCACAGATGGTGCGATATTCTAATTTGATTACGTCCCACACGGGACGGCATCACGTGACCTTGACCGGATGGCGCGCCGCGCCGAGGGACGCATATATCTGGTTTGGTGGAGATTTGGAACAGTATGAAAATAGATTCCATAGTTATTTACTTATATGACAGATTGTTTTGTTTTATTCATTTAATATAAATAATATCATATTTTTATGAGTTACCGTAATTATTTATCTATATGATTTTATTATTGTGAGTGAAGCAACGAATACTACTTTCACGAATGCGAATGTCAGGCATACTATTCGGTGAATACGAATGCGAATATTTCCACCAAGGTGGGGGAACTTGAACATACTTGTAAATATAATTACCTTGATGCAACGAATACTACTTTCACGAATACGAATGTCAGGACTACTATTCGGTGAATACGAATGCGAATATTTCCACCAAGGTGGGTAACTTGAACATACTTGTAAATATAATAACCTTGATGCAACGAATACTACTTTCACGAATACGAATGTCAGGCCTACTATTCGGTGAATACGAATGCGAATATTTCCACCAAGGTGGGGGAACTTAAACATACTTGTAAATATAATGCAACGAATACTACTTTCACGAATACGAATGTCAGGCCTACTATTCGGTGAATACGAATGCGAATATTTCCACCAAGGTGGGGGAACTTAAACATACTTGTAAATATAATTACCTTGATGCAACGAATACTACTTTCACGAATACGAATGTCAGGCCTACTATTCGGTGAATACGAATGCGAATATTTCCACCAAGGTGGGGGAACTTGAACATACTTGTAAATATAATTACCTTGATGCAACGAATACTACCTTCACGAATACGAATGTCACGCCTACTATTCGGTGAATACGAATGCGAATATTTCCACCAAGGTGGGGGAGGACGCAAGCATACTTGTAATTATATTGTTTATGTCTGCTTGTGATATCACTATACGGCGTAGATGAACTAGTTTGAAGGGGTTTATGTCCTGCATGTGCTCGGCGTAGAGGGAAGTTTCTAGGATCCTATACAGGGTGCTGATATTTATACAAGGAAAACACTATTTTTTAACTATTGAAGCACACATCAAGGAGGACGTTATGTTAAATACATGACAGGTTTACAGATATTTGCTGATATTGAAATATATATGCAAGGAAAACACTATTTTGGGAATCACTAACTGGATAAAAAATATTGAAGCACACATACACACAAGGAGGACGTTATGTTAAATACATGACTGGAAAGTTGTTATTGGAAAACACAGGCGCCCAGTCGGCGGGGCGCAAGCATGCTTGTAATTATATTGTTTATGTCTGCATGTGATATCACTGTACGGCGTAGATGAACTAGTTTGAAGGGGTTTATGTACTGCATGTGCTCGGCGTAGAGGGAATAGTCTTTTTGTTTCTAGGATCCTATACAGTTTTACAGGTGCTGATATTGAAATATATATACAAGGAAAACACTATTTTGGGAATCATTAACTGGATGACAGATATTGAAGCACACATACACACAAGGAGGACGTTATGTTAAATACATGACTGGAAAGTTGTTATTGGAAAACACAGGCGCCACTAGAGGATATGGACAGTTTGCAGAGAACTTCAACTTCTGTCAGTTAAGGACCTTTTACAATTACTATTCTTTCGTCTTTTTGCATAACCGTGGATGAACAAGATTGAAAGGGCTTATGTTATGCATGTGCTCGGCGTAGGGGGAATAGTCTTCTTGTTTCTAGGATCTAATACAGTTTTACAGGCGCTGATATTGAAATATATATATATATATACAAGGAAAACATATTTTTGGGAATCATTAACTGGAAGGCAGATATTGTAGTACACACACACAAGGATGACGTTACTTTAAATACATGACTGGAAAGCTGTTATTGGAAAACACATACAAGGAGAACATCATTTGAAGGCGTTACTAGAGGATATGGACAGTTTGCAGAGAACTTCAACTTCTGTCAGCTAAGGACCTTTTACTATTACTATTCTTCTTGTCATTTGTTGAACGTGGTGCTTGTATGCAAAACTTAAACATATTTAAAATTACTAATGAAAAGAATCTTAACATTGTAAGATTTGCTAATGGAAGGAGGGAGGTTGGAATTCATTGACGCTGTGATGATCGATACGTTGTGACACGCCAGGTGGGCGTACTACATGGGCAACTTAACGCATACCATCTTTATAATAGAGAGGCTACGGCTCAAGAATATGCGGTTGTTTCCTATAGCTCGGCGTCGAGAACTCACCCGTAACACGCTGGTGGGAAGCATCTCAGCGATTGATCGTCGCGGGGCTATTGATTTCAAACCTCTATGTTCTGAATGCAGGAGTGACAGCTATTTCTCCATCATGTACATTCTAATTTATACTGTACTAAAATAGTTTCATCACCCATCACCAATCTGATTGTCGTGACTGACAGAATTGATTATGAAAGGAGGGAGATCGGGGTTCTTTCGCATCGTGGCGATCAAAGTGTCGTGACACGCCAGGTGGGCGTACAACATGGGCAGCTTAACGCATACCATCCTTATAATAGAGAGGCTACGGCTCAAGAATATGCGGCTGTTTCCTATAGCTCGGCGTCGAGAACTCACCCGTAACACGCTGGTGGGAAGAACCTCGATGCTTGGTCGTCCTCGGTGTCATCGAATCCAGATTTCCATGGTTATATCTTGAATAGAAGCTGATTTATTTGAACGAGTATCCTGATCGGGAATGCCAGTTGACATCTCACCCTGACACATCATTAATCATCTTTACTATACTGCTGTATACCAGGAGCCTTTCGGAGCCCTTCTCCTCTAGCACAGGACATATCGGGAACCACACAATTAACCATAACATTCACTCTGGAATACTATCTCTTTAATATCTCTAGTCAATTAGACTACACCGTGGGATCATCCACATCTATACTATCTCTTAAATATCTCTAGTCAATTAGACTACACCGTGGGATCATCCACATATATACTATCTCTTTAATATCTCTAGTCAATCAGACTACAC
>JADDOH010009571.1:0-24189 GCA_016648135.1 Agrypnia vestita | reverse complement strand
ACCTATGTTTTGAATTTCATACACATTCTGTGAATTCTGTTCAAAGTGATGGATTGGCAGTGAAGTCGCCACCTGGGCTTTTAATAGTGTGTTTTCATCTTTCAACTGAGTATTGGATGAGGTCATTTCACTAAGCTTGGCCTGTTGAAATAAAAATAAAGCTATTTGAGAGACATAAAAATAAAGCTATTTGAGAGACAAAAAAATAAAGCTATTTGAGAGACAAAAAAATTCCTTGTTTTTATTTTATTAGGACTGTTCAAGGGCTTGTTGCTCTAGTTGTAAGACACTGCCTAGTGATCAATTGGGGGGGGGGGGGTTTGAGCCCCATCCCAGGAAACCAGAGTTAAGTTTGAGAATAGTAATAACATTGATTTGACTCGTTAATAATATATTAATAATGTGTATTCACCTCCAGATCTGTATTCTTCTTGGCTATTTGCTCTATCTGTGTCGTCAGTTCCTGTAGCTTGGCATCCTGTTGCCTGATGAGGGTCTTGTACTGCTGCAGCAAGGGTGTATCCTCAGCACTGAGGCGCCCGTCAGGGTTGGACTCTGGACTATCTGACACCTGGTGCACCATTGATAATGTGCCAATGATTACACCTAAAAATGAATGCCTCATGAAAACAAATAAACATTTATCTTCAAAACCCGACCACCAATATTTTCATTTTTGTTCAATAATTTTACATAGTAACCGTGAACCTAGTTTACGGACGCAACTTAGATAACTTTAAGGAAAAATCAACTTACTTTCTAATACTTTGAACAATTTGCAAAATTCATAATCTAGGAGCAATTCTCCCATACTCTTCGCTCGAATCTGCGGTTGCTTGGCTGCTCTGCTGTACATCTCGTGCTTGGACACCTCTCCCAACTTGCCAATAAATGTTTCTAATCCGATTCGTTTCACGAGAAGTTGCTTCAAGGCATCCTTGGTGTAGCTCTCTACCGAGTCGTCATTGAAGTGGACGCACAGCGATAGTAGAAAGGCACACATGCCTTGTAATAAATATTCATTATCGTCATGCTCGTTGGAACATATTTGGGCCACCAAGTAAGACACGCTGGAAGGGACAGTCAGAAAGGCGCTGACCGCCGGTGGGCTATGGCTGACCCACATGGACAATAGCATCAGCAAGGCAACCTTGAAAACAAAAACATGTATTCAATTATTTTTGGGACCACTCTTGAGCGCCTTTTCAATTACAATTGTCGGATATCATTATGCGTACAAATAACAATAATTAAAACTAAAGCGATCTATTTTTATGATTATTAACATTTATTTTGGCATTCAATTTATGTTCTTTGATTGAACAGAGGAGCAATTGTTTGACCAAACAAAGTCAAGTTTTTCAATCAATTAAAAAATATTAAACACGACAAGAAAAATGCTTACCTTAGAGTGCAACTTAGTTCCTTGTTGCAACAGAAGAGTACACTGATGCAGCAGAGAGACAGGTGAGGATCCAACATTAGTGGCCAGCAGTACTCTCAGCAGCTGTTCTTTTTGCGCTGGGTTGCTGATTAGCCCATGCATCAGGGAAACGGCAGAGAACCAGTTAGAGAGGGAGTCAGAACTGAAAAGGCCTCCACATAAAAGCTGGCCTGTGGTAAGGGTGGACACCTCCGATGTGGAGGGTAGCAAGGTCTGCACCAGATGCGCCTGACCAACCTCATTCTTGTATAAGAAGCACTCGAAACAGTACACCACAGAACATCTGTAATATTATTATCTAAATTACTACTATGTATGTACTTCAAAATCTATTTATATCTATATTTTATAACAGATTGTTTTATAATCTATAAAACACACAAGAAAATTCCAGAAAAGAACATTCTCTATATAGGTGGTGGCGGCATCAAGTCAGTCGATTCTGACAGCCAGTGAAAATCATACATAAGCAAAAAGCATTTAACTTGTTGTGGGCCGTAAATTTTCAGAATTTTTTGTGATTTTTCTTTTTACGAAAAAACCATGAAAACATGCGTATATTAAAAAAAAAACACACACATTCATATTATTTTATCGTAAGTGTCGAAACGCAATGATTTTTTTATCATTTAAGTAAAAAAAATAATCTTTTTTTGAATTTCCATAATGTTGCCAGCGCAACAGTTTCTGAAAAATAATAATAATTTTTTTATTTGTTTATTAGAGACAACACTACTATTAATAATAATAATCTTCTTCTGTGTGATATATTTTGTTGCACGGCACGGCACACGACGGGACATCGCACTCATAGCACATAAATATGATACACTTTCACACACAAACATATTTCAAATAAACGCAACAAAATTGCGTGTATTTTTGTTAATAAATCACTATTAGTATTCAATTGAATCATAAACCAACAAAAACTGACAAATATCGCAAAACATATCGTATATATTTGTATATACGTGTACAAATAAATCGAAAATCGAAAAAATAAATCGTATTTCCCGCGCACATTGCGCGTGACCTTGACGATGGAATATTTGAATTTCGATTGCACAACACGCGATCGGAGCGCCATCTATGACAATTCTAAACGATTTTGACGGCAGAAAAACTTCTGTTTTGATTGTTGATTTAAAATATAATCTGTGATGTTTTTGAGTTGAAAATGGAACGACAGGTCACAACAGGATTTCTCTGTTGGGAAAAAATTACGTTTTTCAAATTCGATACGCGGCCGTCGATAAATAAATTATTTTGTGCCTGTCGGATATATCCGACGCGGCCCAGGGGGGGTTAAAAAATAAATGTTTTATGTACCTACATTTTTTATATTATGTTTTTTTTATATTATCCTTATGTTTGAAATTGTACATTTCTCTGATTTAAAAAAATGTGTGTTATGTAAATTTTTTATTATATTAAGCTTGTACTATTCCTATGTACCTACTTGATTTCTACTTTACATATATATTTTTTTTGTATTTCTTGGGCATTCAGTATGTAACAATTTCTAAACATTTTGATTAAAGTGTTCATTCATTTAATGTACATTTGATACTTATTTCAATGCAAATTCGCTACTGATTTTCAATATGTCCGTATAAACTTATATATATGTTACAGTGAATCTGTTTTTCTAGTGAGTCCATCATTCACTAGCATTTTAGAGAAATTATATTCAAGGTCATTCTTATCATATTCAAAGAGTTTTTCACCAATAGAAATGAATACAATATTTTAACTTCTACTTACTAGTGAATTTATTGGTTTCCGAACTGTCAAAAATTAAATTTGACAAGTCTGAAATCCGTTTCCGTAAAAATCTATGCTTTTAAAAGAACTTTTATTTATCCAAATTGAAACAACCGGGCCTTGAATAACAATTTAATAAGTTATTGCGTGAACAAGGTTCTTACTGTATTATTAATTTATTCTTGCATATCAACATTATGTAGGTAACGGATATTATTAAAATAGTCATTTTGAAGTGTTGAAAGTTGAAAGTTTCGGCTACACCAATTCTTCATTATATGATTTTATAACAAGATTCTAATGGCACATGGACCTTGTTTTTCAAAATTTATTTTGCGTTTTGTGTCTCATTCTACACTAGTCTAGTCCAAAGTCACCACAAAGCGACAGTATTTCTAATTTTTATCCTTTGAGCGATAGCATATTCTCTATTCTGTGGCGATAGTTCTGTTTCTCGAACTGTCACACTTCTGGACTGGTCTTTAATATTCAATGATTAGTTTAGGTAGGTAACTAAAACGTAATATATTTTTAAAATTTTAATCGCGAACACTTACGAAATTCTGATCATCTTATAATTCAAAAGACAGTCGATTAAACTCATAAAAATGATACGGTGCGAGCAAGCTTCACGTCTGTCACCGACGTCGAGCCGAGTAAGTTTGCGAACTTAAAAACCGCGCACTTTATGTTGTACGTCTACCACCCACTTTACACAGCGCAAACAAGAAACGCAAATGACATTAGACACATTTTTGATAAAAAGATAGAAAATTGGAAATGCGGAAGAATCTGAATGAATTTAAACGTAAATGATGACTTAGAATCTCTTGGATTTTTTGTATTTTTCGCATCGAGTGTTTGTTACTTGACGCACTTTTAAAGGTTCGTTTAAAATTAATAATACCAGGTGTATGTTAATTAAACATAATATCGCGAAGTAAGGTGTCGGCTGAAAGATCGCGCACTCGGGTTTTTTATGATATCTGACGACTGCCGGAACAAAACGAGGTTATGTCACCATGTAAATATTGGGAGGTTAAGGGAAATTTTTTATTAATGAATATGTATTTTGTCAATTAAGTTTATTAAATATGTTTTTTTTTATATCAATACAACAAAAGTTTATTATTGTAAGAAATAAACTTTTGTTGTATTGATATAAAAAAAACATATTTAATAAACTTAATTGACAAAATACATATTCATTAATAAAAAATTTCCCTTAACCCCCCAATATTTACATGGTGACATAACCTCGTTTTGTTCCGGCAGTCGTCAGATATCATAAAAAACCCGAGTGCGCGATCTTTCAGCCGACACCTTACTTCGCGATTCGTATTCGTTTTGCGGTGCCGCTGTCCTATTTTAATTTAGGAGTTAAAATAGGACCGCAAAATGAATAAAAATCGCCTAGTGAAGTGCCGCCTTTATACTTTCTACGCTTTAAGAATTACGTGTACAAATTGATAGTTTCACCGATATATTGTCTATGCTTTGAGTAATGCGCGCATTCGTGAACAAAATATATTTTCACGGATAATGTGTAGTGAATCTGAGAATTCGTTGATTTGGATGTTTTCACTGCCCAGAATCTGCCCGACCGGGAAAAGTACATTTCTACTAGTGAAAGTATAGTCTCACTAAAAATGCAAATTCGCTGTAACATATACATATATTGTGCCCGACATGTATTACTTTACTTTATTTTTTGTAAAAGCCCTGAAGGGCGTTAATAAATATAAAGATGTGTGAATGTGGATTGAAGCGAAAATTCTGTATAAGGACAGAAAAGTATGGCGCTCAATTCTCTCCGCCTATCCCCTTAGTGAAACAGCTTGACGGGAAGATTTAATCTTTTCGTTTTATTACATACTTCCAATCCATTTTAAGATAAAACCATGATTTTTATTGCTTTTATAGGATTTCAAGTAGAAAATAAAGATGATAAAGGGTCGTTTTCTCGGGATCATAAACAGATTAATACATTTTATGATGATTCTTATGGCAATAATTTTTTCGGTTTACGAACAGATTTATGAAACAAATTAAGTTTGTAAACCGAGGTTCCACTGTATTACCTTAATGAGAAGGGCTGCTTTTCATTGACCATCGACATCAAGAGCACCACAATGGCCGGTCTGGGCGGATTGGACGGTGCTAACACGTTACTCAAATATTCCTGATTGCTAGCATTCCCTCGAATAACTTCACCCACAGCGCTGATGGTTTCAGTCAAGATATCAGCTGGCACTCCACTAACCATCAGTGTATTGCACAGCATTTCCAGGAGATGCACATTCCGCATTATCTTTTGAGAACTGGAGACTATAACTGCTGAATTCAACGGAGATACTAAAGTCCTGACAAGCTGCAGCATGCAGTGAACATTGGAAGCTTTCTGCGGAGACCATCCCAACTCATCAGAAGTATCCGGAGTACTAAACATTGGTAGCATTCGCTGAATGTAACTTCCTTCTTTGAAAAAGTTTTGGTTACTAGCATTATTCTTTAGCAAGTTAAGCATTAAAAGCAAACAGTCTTCTACGACTATTCCACCATCTGAAAATCCTTCCGCAGCGATAACGTCAAACAGTCGATCAAATGCATTCTCAAATGCAACAATTTTTTGAATATTTGCATTTCCTTTTGTGAGCTGTATTAATAGAAGTAAGGCGTCATTTCTGATCACTTCTCTGCTGTCGCTCAACAGATCCATTAACTTGGACACACCCATTGGACTAACCAGAATAATTTCTTGTATATCTTTGGGCTTATTTTCTAAGAGGGAGCAGAGTAGCCTGACCGTGGGAAGTCTCACTCGGAAATCATATTCCTCCAACATTTCTAAGATAAGCTTAACATTTTGCGGATTTTTAAGAAACATTTCTGTAAACTGTTCCCCGATATTAGATGGAATTGATGGATTCTCCTTTTCTTCATCAAATTGTTCTTGAGATGTTATATTACACAGGGTGTCCAGGGCATAACTTACTATCTCACAGTCAGCTCTATCTAACTCCAAAACCTGGAAACAATTTACAATTGTAAGTAAAATGAAAGTTTTGTTCTCCAGTCAAATATTTTAATGCAACATTGAGAAATCAAGTATAGTTTTGGCTTGCAAAAATTGGAATGATAAAGTTTATTATTAAAAAATAACATTATTTCCTTATAGTTCTGTTTCAATGTGATTGTACTATATTGAAAAACATTATCACACATAAAACTGAAATGCATATTCATTCTGCGAATACACAATTGTAAAATTAACTAAATTAAATTAAATTCTCAATAGCAGATTCCGTTAAAATTTACATACGAAATAGGTAAACAATATATTGGATAATATTGTTCGTAACGAAAACGATGAATAATAAAACCAGAAGCTGCCATTGAAAAAATACAGGTAATATTTACGTCTACAAATATCAAAAGTTTAATAAAAAAAATATGCCTGTCTAAGCGTATCTAAACCTTGAGCCCCAACTTCCACCCGATATTTCCTCGACAAGGCTTTTAGGGCTCGACATGCATCCCTCCTGTCTTCCAGTAATGTTGAATTATTAACTCTGTCGATAAGTCTTTCAACCTAAAATTAAAATGAAAACATGGGTTTTAAAATAAAAAATAATAATGCGAGTGGCGCAAGACATGTCATAAAACGACAGCGACTAAATTAATAAATAGTATATGTAATTCGACAACTCACAGTTTCGGCTCCAGAAGGTAGTGCCCCGGGCTCCGTTGCGCCCAGGACGCTCTTCAAGCCGCTCTTGAAATATTCCATATTTAATAGACTTTATTATGGGATAAATAATGTTTTGAACTTTCTTTTGGGTCTATATTTGAAGATCAATGAAAATGCAGGCAAGTAAATATCCACGTCAGTCATCTTAATCGAACGGACGACATATTGAATGATACCATATGAAAAAAAATGTTTTCCTTGTGAGGACAAAAATGTGCGTACAATGAGTAGGGACTTTTCACTGCACTTAAATTCTTAAATAATCAATACTCAAAATTCAAAATCAATCATTGATTTGTCTTTTTTACGAATGTACTTTGAAATTTTCAACTGTTACATATCACCAAAACTTCTATCGAAAACGGCGGTATCCAGCATATATAAAAGAGAGTATCCAACGTAATGTTTTGCTCAACTCTCATCACTTCGCGTCACAATAAAATTATAAATATATCTAGATAGCTTGCATAACTAAATTACGTTAACACGTCTATTCTATTTTTATCTTATTATCTCGGCATTTTTTGTGTCACGATGTCGTCGAATGGAATGCCTAACTATTATATTTACTCGGCACACTTGAATGGACGAAAGTCAGAAGTTTATTTCGCAGAAAATCTGCTTCGATTTAATTAGGGTTTTTAAATATATACCTACTCCATTAAATTATCACTGTTTGATTGGCTATATATGTATCAATCGAATTTAATTATAATTTCACACATAATATGATCTTCTTCGCCGGTCCCTCGTTGCGAGGATGACGTCTGCCATGTTATTTATTATGCGTTCGAGCGTGGCTGAGGAGTCTTATTATGGAACCGCACACCCTTCAACAAATTGGTTGGGTGGGTGGATAATATGGTAAATAACTACCATTCAGAACTGGAAGTCACAGATATTGGGATTATAAAATACTTTTTAATTATTACACTTACTTACATTCTTCTTATCACACGTGTCCATATGGGGTAGGCGGAGAGGATTGAGCGTTAAACTTTCTGGTCCTTATAGAGATCCATATACTATTATTATATATCCACAAAATATATTCCTTACATATCCAAAAAAATATAAAGTTTGATATGAGAAATTAAGTTTTTTTTTTATTTGAATAATGTACATATGTACATTCTGCCCAAAAAGATGATATTTCTAATGACAATGTGTAACATTGAAAGATGGTTAATAATAACCAAACACATTTTGGTTACCTACCTTTCTGAATTATTTAGCTTTGTGAAAATGATTACATCATAAAGTGGCAGCTTAAGCTGAAGCCTCTACCCATCCCAGGATGGGAATGGTGGGTATCATTTTAAATATAGGCCATCACTCTCTATTTCTTACACATTGCTTCCATTTTACCCTAACAGCCCTGAATATATTCTGAGCTAATGGCTTGGCTAAAATTATTTGAGCTGAGCATCTTAGAATGGTTAAAGGTCAGTTTATTAATAAATATATTACAGGCACATGTCATGGTACACACAATAACCATTAGTGTAATGGTAGAAAGAATGTGACCTTTATGCAATTTGGAATCATTACTTGCAACTGCTTGCTCCCAAGACTAATAGTAGATGAATATGGTTATTAAGCCATGAATGGTATTTCCCAAGACAAACCTAGAGATAGAAATGTTAACGAAAAAGAGTAGTTTCAATGATACTTCATATTTGTTGGAGAGTAAAATTAATTATGACCATGGCAGGGAGCTCACTGAGGCGTAATTATGTGGAATATAATCAAAAGATTCAAAAGAAATACGTATACCCAGTAAAAAATAAACACAGTTCAAGTTTTTTTACATGAACATAGATTTTTTGCCAAAAGCAACCGAAAAACCCGTTTTAAAAAAACAAGTGGACCGATGGCTGCCATTCAAAATTTGCCCCCATTGTCCCGGCTATTCATTTCTTTATAAAAACACAGATTACAAAACAGATAAATAGAGAAAGAAAAAATAAAACAAATATGTAAGTATGTATATAATTCACAGGTGAGGAGCAAATATTGTTTTTGTTGTTGCAGAATTATATTTACTTGGGTTCTTAGTTTACATGAAGACATATTATATTGATGTCGGTGAACAATTTGTTACTCGGCACATTCCCACTACGGGTTTTTGCAAGTATTATTGTTATCCCACTATTATTGTTTTGCCAGAATTGCTCCATGTATGTTTACTTATAAGAGTCCATACAAAAATTACTTATTTGTAACGCTCAAGTTGTTGATGACATTGACATTGATATGAGTTAGTTTGTGCGTTAATTTAGTGTAGAAATATTTTTATATGTGGGTGTTAGGTTTATTACTTTATTAGTAGTGATACCAAATACGAATATTCGTACTCGCCGAGTAGTAGATATTTACTGAATTATTTGCCGAATATCATCACGAATATTAAAAAAAACTACTTGTAACTGTATGCAATGCAAACGGTTTGGCTGTGCACCGTGTATCCAAACACATCTATGCATTCTATTATCGGGGATTCTCCCAACATTGAATGAATGTATTTGTTGAGTTCTCAAGTTGTCAATTGTTACTTGTTTCACAGCATAACACGAGTTCTTTCATCTAGTTTCGTTAGGTTATTAATAAGGTTAGGTGCTCATATCATGTAGTTTTTGTTTTGTAATACGTATTGTTCGTTCCATTTCATTTCTATTGTAAAAGTGTTTACTCTTATAAAATAATTACAAATTCAATCTAATAACTCTTGTAAGTCGTATTTTTGACCGCTGGAACGACAAATGGATAAAAGAAATGTTGTGCCGGCGGTAAATTTTAATTATTAAATCTCTTAGTAATAAAAGAACAGTCATGTATAATTTATTACCTTGTTGAATTATTCGTATTCGTATTCGTCGAAAAATAGGCTTGATATTCGTGAAAGTAGTATTCGTTGTATCACTATTTATTAGGTTCTAATTAATATCCTTTTTTTAATCCAATGAATAATGTACCAAAAAAGAAAAACTTTTTGATCATTGTTATAGGTACTATTTTATCACATAAATAATATAATTTATAAACGAAATATTAAAGTTTTTTTATCTATGATAGATTTATAATGAGTTCCCTAAATCCCGTGAATTTTAATGAAAAAATCTTAAAAAATATATAAGGTAAGCAGTTGGCGTGCGGCCGAATTGCTGCGGTGCGAGCTCTTGTGGAACTTAGGCCCAATTGTTTCAAGTTCGATCAAAGTAAGCGGTCGATCAAAGCATAGATTTTTATGAAAACGGATCGCCTGATTGGTGGAGAACGTAAAAATCTATGCTTTAAAAGAACGCTTACTTTAATCCAACTTGAAACAACCGGCCCTTAGGAACGTGTGAATGCTTGAAGGTTAAATATGTAGGTAGTTATGTAAGTTATTAGGGTTGCGAAAAGATGTATCTGCGTTTTTTGTTTATTTAGGGGGTGGCAGTTCAAAAAAGATGGATAAACTCTGAACAAGGGGGGGGGGGGGGCATAGTGGGGTAGCGGGACATAGCGGGGAATCCCTATGACAGCTTGAACGACGTGCGATCCATGCATCCATGCTATTTCGACAGCCGTTTATGCTACGTGCTATCATAGATAACATAATAATACGTGCTATATAAAAAAAACTAAAAAACGGTGTTTTCGTTAAAAAAAATACGTGAAATTAAACAGCAATTCTTTCTCAAACTCAATTATATATTGTGGTGGTTAATTTTTCGTTTTGAAACAGTACCTTCTGGACTTCATAATTAAAAGTACAAGATTGTCTGTGAAAAAGGTAAGATTTTGTCAGTTTATGCTTTGTTGTTAAAATAACAATACATAAATGTAAAATGGCATTTGCCCCGCTATGCCCCCACATAGGGGGCATAGCGAGTGCCATTTTACATTTATGTATTCACATATCGTAGATTATTATAATCGTGAAAAACATATCCATAGTGGTTCGCAATGCATTAAACCATGATATTGAGCCAAAACTTGTTGTTTAGTCATAATATTTTATCTTGTAGGTATGTTTGAGTCTTAAGTAACCCACTATGCCCCCCCCCCCTCCCCTACATATATATCTGCACAGGCAAGACTTAATACATAGTTTTATAATGGATTTAAGAATGTTATGACCTGAAAGGGGACCGCTCCTCGACATGTGCAATTTGACTCCTTGATAGATGCAATAACCATTAACATAACAGTTGGAAGTGAGTTCTCCAGTAATTTGGGATCATTAGTTGCAACTGTTTATTCTCAAGGCGGTATAAAACTAGGTTATTCCGAAAATAGCAAAACAGTTCTTGAAATGTTGAAACTGCCAGAATTATAGTATAATTTATTAAACTTTCATCTTTCCTCTAATGACAGAAGACAGGAAGATAAAATAATGTGGCTGCTAGTGAGGTTTTACATTCAATTTTTAGAACAGTAATAAAACATCCATGTCAAATGTCAAGACCAAACAGTGAGTCTCACTTTGATAAACGGTTTTCAAATAACAATTCTCATTGAGATCGGTAATCCAAGTTATCAACATGTTAATGAAGTATTTCGACATGGTACTGCAATCCAGTACTTAACCTAACACAAACTTGGACACACCCTGACTTCGGTTTGGTATTGCAAGCCAATAGTTAACCTACACTTCAACACACTCATCACATCAGTCCTGGATGGACCCTGCAATGGGATCCGAAACGTCAGCCTGAGAGGTCACATATACACGGCATAATATCCCAGAAAATTATACACAGAAGATTCTGAACGGCCGTGAAAACCTGAGAACTTTTTTAGTTTAACTTTTGATTCCGCCTTTTTTCAGGCTCAAACCGACAATGCATGATTACTAGAAATACAATTGTCAATTATATACAGGGTTATTTGTAAAACATTAATAACCTCGCAGGACTATATTCCGGCCTTGATTATGAGTCGAAAATGTTCAAGCTATCATGACCTAATATCAATAGTTAAGGAGATATGCGACATCAAAGTTTGCATTTTTTTTCAATATTTCTGACTTATTTTTTGTACAACTTTGGACTATCATTAAAGTAACTTATATCGAATATGAAAAAGTCATTCCCTTTAATACAAGTCAAATAAAAAAATAAAAACCTTCGAATTCCAATTGGAAAACATTCCAATTGGAATTTTTTCAGGGTTTTTATCATTTTATTTATTTTGTATTGAAACGACTGAATTTTTTGTAATCGATTATTAAGTTATTGCAGTGATAGTCCAACGTTTTACAAAAAATAAGTCAGAAATATTGAAAAAAAATGCTAACTTTGATGTCGAATATCTCCATAACTATTGAAATTAGGTCATGATAGCTTCAACATTTTCGACTCATAATCAAGGCAGGAATATAGTCCTGCGAGGTTATTAATATTTTCCAAATAACCCTGCATATAAAATATCCGCGCATATCAAAGCTTAAAAATATGAAAAACAATTTAAAACGCGTTTAGGTATGAAGATTAGCCCAAATGCCGCAAAATAAACAAAATATCCGCGCATATCAAGGCAGCCAACTGAAGAAAACGTACACAGGATTCCCCAATTTTAGGGATCGCGACATAATATGTATAGAAAAATGTCATCCCATAAGGTACCATTAATTGATTGCGAAATTCGCCAAGAGCCGTAAAACGATTAATTTTGTGAAAAATGACTGTTTCTTATTTCAAGAAATCATTTGGAAAACGCAATATTTATTATGCTAATATGTACAAAGATTGCGACATTTATATTACTTAAGTACCCTATATTGATATATTTGTTGTTCTCACTCGCGAAAAAAATCGAAATATTTATTTAAATTTAGTCAAATTTCAAAAAAATTCCAATTACGCGAACAAAAATGTATTTATGGCGCAAGGGGCTAAAAAATATTTCGAATTACGAATTACCGGGGTTTTCGAATTATCGGTGTAAATCTACTACGAAATTCACATTTTGGGACTTGCAAGTTTTAAAAATTTCGAATTATGGCGAATTTCGAATTATCGGGGTTCGAATTAACCGGGTTTTACTGTATAACATTTCTATCACTGTTCAAGCCACTTAGTACTGGACGCTTCTTGATAGGGGTATAAAACAGAGGCCCCACTGCAAAACCCCTGCATTGGAAACACATCTAGCTTTGATAAAACACATACTCGATAAACCTGCTACGATATGAAGTTCTCAATAGTCTTATTTTTATTAATCTATATTATGTCAAAAACGGTTTCGGCAAATATTTCACACATACTAAGCCGTGTTCAGAAGCCATATGAAGAGGCCGAATTATTGCTTAAGAAGTTCGTTCACGATAATGCCCTTAAAAAAAAAGTTATTATTCTAACTGTATCCAAATCAGACTTTAATTTACCGTCAGAAAATGACCAATCACTTATGACGAGAGATGTGAGCATTTCTACAGGGAGATCAACCTACCGTTACACATATCGTAGTTTTTTCGAAAGGTTTGATGAGTTACGTGGTGAAGAAATGTTCTCTTCAGATATAATTATTCTGGTTGATTCAGTGAATGTTGATCTCTTAATTCCAATATATGAAGAAAACTTTGTTATAATCCTAAAACATTTACAAAGTAATTTATCAGTTTTTATGTTAAATGGTGTTATACTCGTTGATATGGATCAACATATTTTGATTCAAGACTATCGTATAATTACCGACTGCATTCAGGTTTATGGAGAGGATTTAATTTATAAAAAAAGCTACATTGCTAGCAATCTATCTGCAATAGCCCGAAAACCTTTTAAAACGAGCCGACACCCATGTATTCTGACCATGGCTTTTGTTAGTCATTTATTTTCGAGTGAATCATTCGCTTTTCAAAAAGAATACTTCAAATCTCACCCGGTATATAAAATAATTGCATATTTATGTGAAAGGAAAAACATTAACGTTGTGCCCAAGCTGATGGCTGAAGAACTTGAAAAGATGAAGGAATCGAATTCGCCCATGGATTATTTTCGGCTGCTGTATATTGATGATTTTAAAGTTGTTCTTGATGAGCCGCAAGACACGAGGATTTATTTTATAAATGAAGAAATTGTGTGGCTGATTGTTAATCCAGCAGAGAAGATCATAAACTTTGGCATCTTGTGGAAGGCAATCATCATTGCTTGCACATTATTAGCAATAGCATTACTTCCCGAGCTGTGGCTGAGACGATGGTTCTCCATACACTCCCTGCTGCTGTCCATGTGGTCTATACTGCTCACAGTGTCCATTCCTCGGCAACCAAACCACAGAATACTTAGGTTGCTATTCTTTGCGTGGACAATTTCCTCGTCTACTTTAATTATGTGCTATTCTCTGAAGCTGTACAACCTCCTAGCCTTTCCACCCAACAATAGATTCGGGAGTCAAGAGGAACTGCTGTTATCGGATGCTCACATACTGGTGCTATCTGAAGAAATATTTGTGGTTGCATTGAACTCTCGCAAAAATACAAATTTTAAAAAGAGTCATGTTGAAATCCACTCTGATGTTCAGCAGCACAGCAATTTGTCATTTTTCAAACTGGTTAGTGATAAGATCGAAAGCCAAAACCAATGGGGAATTTTACTAAATCGCAGACACGCTATGATGGTCCTCAGGGACCATCCAAACACCGAGTACTATTTCATCCCAGAGGTAGTTGTAAACTATCCAATGTACGTGCATGCCATGTATTCTGACTGGTTCTCCAAATACTTGAAGGACAACGTGGACCAGTTGTCTTCGGCAGGTATAATGGACAAGATATTTAAAGAATATGATGCAGTTGACAATATTCAGGAGTCCAGACCCTCACCGCTTACATTAAATTACTTTATTAACTTTTATATTTTCATTGCTTTTATGTTTGGAGTTTCTATTATTGTCTTTATTGGGGAGCTCATTCATTACAGATTTATCAATTCTAACAGAAGGAACTTGTTGAATTTTTTACATCCTTAGACCTGATAGTTTTTGGTATGATGGAAATAATTTAATAATAATAATAATTTAATAATTTCCCATCATACAGATGATCCGTTGTGGATGATTATTCGGACCATCCAGGTCCATCCAAGGTTCAAGGTTGATTGCACAAAGGTTTTCAAGGCATCCCTGTTTCGAGCAAAATCTTTCCATCCCGAAACCTGCTCGCTACTCATTTTCTGCTTGTCTAAGCTATGACACCGTCCTGAGAGCACATACTCCTCCAACTCTGAACCATCTGCACACAGTCCTCAGGTGCTCCACACAAATTCAATGTTTCCCGGAGTAAATACTTACTCTGCTTCTGCCGCTCACCGGTTCTTCATCTGCCCACAACCTCCCCACTCTTGCCACATTCGGAAGTCTATAATTGCAATGTGTGTCCGATCTACCTCAGTCTCGCATCTACGATCATGTCCTCGATATGCAGACACTTAGACCAATATAAATCTCCAAAATTGGATACTTGATCGCTCCAGTAGATCTGCAGAATGCAGAAGGAAATGTTGGTTGTATATTTCCTTTCCTGATTAATCTAGACTATTTCTATAGATTATCTAAGCCTTGATCCCATACAGAAATATGGGATTTGCTAAACAAATTTGGGATGCTTCTAGATTGCCACAAGTGTAGTATGTATTAGGTTATGGACTACACCACTCAGTCACTTGAAGATTTCTGATGGAATGCCATCCTTGTTTGCTGCCTTTTGATTCTTCAGCTGATGATTGCAGCGCTGAGCTCTGTATCATTTGAGTGACTTCATCAAAATTCATGACTAGGTTGTACTGGAGAAGTTCATTAAGCAGTTTTGGATCTGTAAGTCAATTTTGATTAAAAAGTTCAATGTAGGGTATAGGTTCTGATGACAGTTTCTTTTTTACAGAAAAATTATTAGTAGGTACATACTTTGCATTTTTCAGTACATACTTTGCATTCAGTTCAGTGAGTTAACTTAAATTTATTTGTTGTTTTGGTGTTTGGTGTGTGTATACAATTTAGTATAATTATTATCGAGAAATGTTATATTTGAAGATAGGAAAAATAGAAAGTGAATTAAATATCATTAATATTTTTTAATGTATGTTCTGAGAACAGAATACTGGATTTTGGGCACAGAGGGATAATTACTAGTAGTTTTATTATTAGATAAGTCGCATTAATCAGTAAAAATATTAGTTCTAAAAAAATACTTCAAATAAAAAAATTTCAAATTCGCTTTGTGGCACCATTTCGTAAATAAAAATTTTATCACTACTTTTTATAAAAATAGTTGCTATTTGTTTAATTATCTACTAAAAGATTAAGTTTAATTACTAAAAGAACACAAAATATATGTATTCATAGGTATAGTTAATATTCATACAAAATATTTATTGATTATTAAATTAACTATTATTATTAAGTGTAAGAAAAAGCTTAAACGGCCAATTATGTCAATCACATTAATAGTGTTCTGATAAATAAATGCAATTTAAATTCTAAGTGATTTTTTATATGAGTGGAAACAAAATTTAAAAAATCTTTAAACATTACAAAAAAAATTGTGTGTGTGTAAACATTGACTTTATTTTGCCTGATAACCTCGCTTCGCTTTGTTTTACAAATACATATTATTTTTAAATAATGGCGTGTTGGAAATAAAAGTGAGTTAAATTAACAATTTACTTTTATTTATTTTTTAACTATTATTCAATATGTAAGTATTATGAATTGAACAGTGCTTTCACACAAACGATTATAAGCAGAGAACATTAGTCCAAGCTTAAACTCGAGGCGCACAGTTTACACCCGCGCTGTGCAAGCCGGTTTCCTGTCAAACATCAGAACCTTCCTATATGATGAAAAGCAGTCAATTCAATATGTACCATCAATTATATCAGTACATATTCGTTAATCAAAATCACCGAAAAATAAATGGAATCTCCCAGATACCGTCCACATCTTTCCAGAATAAATATGTCTATCATCTTACTCGAGCCCTTCATCCAATGAAGATTAACGAAAGAAAGAAACTCATTAGATTAGTAAATTTATCATTAAAGTAATATTTGTTTTAGTTTTAACCTATTCTAGGCCCAAGGTGTATATATACACGGAATGGAAAAAAAATACTTCTACTCAACTATTTCATTATTGTCCTAAAAACGCAATTAATAATGCATTGTTATTCCATTGCCAGTTTCAAAAAATAACCATATTGTATGATGAGATTATTTAAAAGTATATTTAGTCATAATTAAATGTGTAGAAATATTAGGTATATAAATTATTTCATATTCGAGTCACTTGAAAAATGACATTTAATGAAAGATTATTTTATTAAATCAATTTTATTTTGGTAATGAAATTTTTGACATGAGATTAACAACTCTCAGTAACTGTGGTGAATATTAATTTCCAGGTTAAGATGATGTGTCAAACTCAATTATCAGCAGCGTAGCGTAGGGCCTATTTATTTTATTGTCAAAAATGTCACTTTCAATATGTATTATGAATTCTTACAAAATAGTAGCATTGTAGAATTTTGGACCAATATGCACATACTTGCCAAGGGCACATAGACGAGCAGTTCTCGGCGAGTGTGTCCATGGTGGAGCTGAGGGCCTCAGGCGATGTACGCCCACCCTCGTTTCATCATTTGAATTGTGGATAATCGACAAGATGAACCTAGGCTGCTTTTTGTATTTGTGCTATTAGCTACTATAATTTTTGGTATATATAACATACAAAAAATAATTTACTAGGCCACGGAGAACATGAAGATGGTAGATGATTACCATGCACCACAATAGAACTACATGGATATGATTATATTATAATTTTGCTATTATTATTGGAGTTATATTATTTTATCATTGTTCTGATGCCGAAAATAATAATTAGGCAAAATATGTGATATTTTTTAAAACAACCTCACTCAAACACAGCTAACGGGTAACTAAAGGGGCTAGTGTGCGCATGCGCGGCTCTCCCTCTATCTCGCGAGGCCCTTTGACTTGGGCGCAAAATACCGACATGCGCCCGAGAAACGGTGAGTACATACACACATGAACATACACTCTCGTTCTCGGGAAATCTACAGCCGGCAACACCCGGCCGAGGGGTAGCGAGACAAGACGAGGGCATCATGAACACACTCGTTCTCAGGCTATGTCGGGAGTGCGTACAGTCAGCATTACAAACTGTAGGGATGAATGGACCTGAATGTAAGAATGCAGCATTTTTACTGTAGTCTGAAGTAGTTGGGCCGGTTGTTTCAAGTTGGATTAAAGTAAGCGTTCGTTTAAAGCATAGATTTTTGCATTCTCCACAAATCAGACGATCCGTTTCCGTAAATATCTATGCTTTAGACGAACGCTTACTTTGATCAAACTTAAAACAGCCGGGCCTTAAACAGTGGCCTGGAGGTTGGTCATCCCAGCAGTGTCCATTTCGTTCTCACTCACATGTAATAATAATCGTAGTGTTGAAACTATTAACAATATTTTTATATCTATGTTCTGAGAACACAATTACTGAAGCAGTCCACTGCAGGATTACCTATTATTTAATTAAACTTAAAGTTTATTATGTAGTTTTATAGAAAATTTGAACTAATTTTTCTTAGTTTTCTGATTACTTTCACATTCCACAAAACAAATTATGTGTGCAGCACCATAGGCATGAAGTATTTGCGCACTGTGTATGTGGATAGCGAGGAAAGATAGAATTTTCTAAATTTTTAATATTCTTTTCTAGCTTTATTATTTATCTTTTCTAATTTTATTTCTTTCGACATAGTTATTTGGACAAAAGGATAATAAAATGAAACATCTTTTTAAAAAAAAATTATATTTTCCAGGTGTACATAAATATACTTATGTAGTCAGTCGTTTATTTAACAAATGGCACCATAACTTCTCAAAAAGCAGACATTCATAAACTTGTCACTCTGTAACAATTAAAAAATTATTTCGAATCAATAAAAATATAAAACAAACAATATGTAATTTCATTTTCAATTTGCTAAAGTAGATGTAATAGTTATTACATTTCCTTAGGAAGGCAGAGAAGGCATCTCGGTAGGTAAAGTTTACGCAATAATAAATAGGAAATCTTTTATACGCATTAGGGCTAATAAATATCAAGCTGTTTGGCAACAACTGCGGTGACATATACACATCTATAAAGCGTGACTCTCTTGCGAGAAGTATTGTATATCCACAAATCAATGTTATTAGAGAAAAGAAAAAATAATAAAACTTTAATAGCAAAAACAAATCAGACAATTTTAGTTACAACTGGCATAACTTGACCCTCATTCAAATCTTGAAACTAAAACGGCTTTACCCATTTCTACACTCGGCAGTACCCGGTGACTAATGTAATAATGTACAAGACTTTCTGCAAATGAGCAGATCAATCCAAGAGATTGGGTTGAGGTACACAAAAAAGATGTTTGTTGATACTTTCATTGGTCTGATTACTCACTTTCAAATTATTCATTTATGATCCCGGGGAAGGATTGAATTGATCAAGAGCAGCGAAAATATTTTATAAACGAATACATCATTTTAAAGCAAACATTGTAAATATGGTCAAGATACATTCAAAGACGTAACAGGTTAGAATATTATGAATAATGATGAGTCAATTAAACGCATCAAAAATTAGTCCTGTATAATCATTTCTAACATTGTATTTCCGGAAATTAGTTTCCATAAGATGTATAAATCAGAACACACAAAAATAAGAAGAAAGTTTCAAAATTTACCAGCCGCAGTAACTTATTTTACATTTTGGCGCTTTATCAAATTGCAAGAGATCCATCAAATAGTAGTGCACTAAAGTAGAAACATTTGCAGGAATTATTCATAGATTAGGGTAGCCCAATCTGCATGGAGTTACAATTATCTTATTTGTACAACTCTACCACCAATCACAAAAACTTTTCAGATAATATTTAAGAATTTATTTATTCTCAAACTAAAGAAATTTTGGATAAAAAAAAAAGTGTTTTAAAGAAAAGTGTATTATTTTAATATTAATCTCATACATGGAAATAAAAACACTTGTTTTTTATATTTTCTAGTATTTATAATTCTACATATTTAATTTTGATGGCTTTTCGCCTTATAAGGGCTTTTGACGAGACACGTTATGACTTATGAAGGCATTATCAATCTCAATTAACGCCTTCATAAGGCGAAACACGTCTCATCAAAAAAAATGTAGAATTAAAAAATAAGTCTTTATATTTCCGTACGTGTGATTATGGAGTTTTATAAGTTTACCTCCGAAACAATAAAACAGAATGTTAATCTTTTGGAAATAAGAGGGTGCCGTAATTTAGACAGTAGGAAAAGGGTTAATAGAAAAAAAATTGCTACTTTTTTAATAATACTGTAAGACAGTGCTTTTTCAAAGTGAAATTTTAAATATGTATTATATATTTTGATTCATGAGAGAAAATTTGTCAAATTATCCAATAAAAACATGGCTGTGTTGGGACTAGTATCATCACAATTAATTCTTGGATTCACGGCAAAAAATATTATTCACATTATTACCAATGTTTCCAATACAAATGACACATTTTCCCAGATAAAAAATATATGTTGAATTAATAAAATCAAAAAACACGATAATGCAGATTTCATAATTTCTACATAGCGTTGAAGAAAACTGACTGCTCTGAATCAGAGAAAACGGAGTCCAAAATCAATATTCCATGGAAATATATACTCAAATATGGCTAATGTGGAACACATTATATGAAATAACCTAAAATTAAATAAAAGTAAAAAGATTTATATACACTTTTTGCACGGTTTAAACTTAATATGAAAGAAATAGCTAAATAATGTTAAATTATTTACAGATCTCAGCGTTGTCCTATATACACACTCGCACTATCACTTGACTCATGGTTACACCAATTTAACGGGAGAGTCAGAATTCAGTTTGGAAAGTGTCTTTTTCACCCTCAGGGCGGTCAGCCTCACGGGAGGATTCTGGTGCCAACACTCTTGCATGACCTTGGCAAGGGTACACAGCACATCGTTAGTTTCCCACCGTAGTGGTATTTGTGGTCTTATTTGCTTCACGCACACCACAAGGTGCATATCTTCAAAGGACGGGTCATTTGGAACACAATCGTGATAAGGCAAAGCGTAGTCCTCGACAGATTGAATTTTATCTCCGGTTACGCATCTCCTGCACATTTCCCAAAGGACAAGACCCAAAGAGTACATGTCCGCCATTTTGAATGCATCAAAATGTGTAATATTAAGAGTTTCATCCAAAACTTCGGGAGCCATGTACCTGCGAGTGCCAACTCTGGTATTTGGAGCAATGTCCACCTCATTTCTCTCTCCGACATATCGCACCGCTAATCCAAAATCGGCAATTACACATTCCCCGTTGCGTTTAACAAGAATGTTTTTGCTCTTAATGTCCCGGTGTGATATTGCGGGCTTTCCTCTAGTTCCGAATATTTCCATGTGCAAGTGTGACAATCCACTAGCGATGGAATACACCATCGCCAGCAGGGAGCTTGGGTCTAATACTGTCATCTGTAAATAGTCATGGAGGGACCCCATTTCATGATAATCTGTTATCAGAAGCATCTGAGTCCAAGATCCGGTACCTTTAATATCGGCAGCAATGAAACCTAGAATATTCTCGTGTCTCATGAGAACTGTCTGATAAATTTCTGTTTCCCTAAACCACGAAGCTTCTTCAGTGGTGAAGAACACCTTTACTGCGACTTTTTCTCCTCTCCAACGAGCGAGCCACACTTCTCCGTAGCGGCCTTTACCGACGGATGTAACCATTTGGATCTGCTTGGCAATGGTCCGCTGGACTAGCAGGGGGAGCCCCGATCCAGAGCCGGAGGACTGGTCGGTAATCTGGGGGAACGGGGGACCCAGACCGTCGAGGAGGCGCTGCTTCCTGCGCTGCAGATGACAGCGCCTCAACAGGTAGAGTACTACTACGAAGAGGATTGCAGTTAAAGCTGCAAAGAGTCCCACGCTGATGATGAGTGCAGAGGCACTACCGTGAAGATTGACGACTTCCGGAACGGTGGTCGTTTGCTCGCTGATCTGTGGTTGGAGTCCCTTGTTGCACATGTCAGTGTTGCAGCATAATATTGTTTTACCTCTCACGTGAGGAGACTGAGAGCCTTTGCACTGTAAAAAAAGTAAAACCCAATTATATAAAATGCCTTCTATATTAAATTTTGTGGGATAGTTATTTTTACCGTGAGACATAAACACATTTTCATAATTATTAACAAAACTATTTAATATCATAACAAGGTTGTTATATTAATAACACAAAATAAACAGGACATATGCATACAATTTTTATGAGAAATGTTAAAGCATCTGCAAACTGTCAACATTGACAAAGTGTATAATGTTATATAAAAGTGGTAAAGATTTAATTATAAAAAAATGTTGTTTTATTATTATCTTAAGAATGGAGGGAAGGATTGTATTATGATTAATCAACGTAATTAAGTATACATTAAATATGTTCATATGTAAATATTTTGTCACTGCAACATGCAAAATTGAAATTCTTAGTTATGAAATTTTGTATTGAAAATTTTAGACAAAAAAACAAAATTGAATATTCAATTTAGTTTTTTATTAAACGTCCAGATTAGTGATGGTATTTTAACCGATGAGACACTAAACATAGTTGAGGTTTGAGTCTGATCGCGTTGATCATTGGCAACAGATTTTTTGCAATTCGACAGACAACCACCGACACTAGACAACAATAATATTTTAGTTATCAATCATAGATACAATCAAATACAAATCCCAAATAACTGGTTAAAATAACAGTTTAACCATCATTACTCCAGATGTGTCATTCTGCAAATTCAATAAATTGATTCACGATTGCAGATATTGCAACAGAAACAACTTTTATATTGCTCTTTACTATTTTGTACAGTAAATCTGTTTTAATTAAAAACATTTTCATGTTTCATATGTGCTTTAGAATTGTACCGAGTAAGATTAATTTATTAATAGAAACCAGAACATTTTAAAGCGATTTAAAGACAAAATTTATTAGATTGGGAAGTCAGGTACACAGTATAGTAAAGGCTAGCAACCTGCATGAAGCCGGCTTCTTCAGGCGGCAGGCAACCGTACGAGCGCTCCAGACCCCAGGTGGGCGTGTCTTCCATGGCTGCGAAGCAGAGTCCTCCGGGTCGGGCCACACAGGTCCCATTGCCCGGGCCATTGGGGCAGTGCCCATCGCAGTAGCACACCAAGCTGCCAGCTGGAATTTAGAAAACATCCATTATACACAGTGTTTTGTACTTGTTAACTCGTGCGTTCAACAACTGAGCATATCAGTAAAACAATAGTTTGTTTACACCCTCCTCGTGAGTGAGATTGCTATGTTTTACAGTAAAACTACTTTCCTGAAGATTACACTATTCTTATTGGAAAATATTAATAAAATGTATGATAAAAAGAAATTAAAATATTTAAAAGCGAAGAAGAAACCAGGCGCAACAAAGATAGCTATTAATCGGCCAATAAGTAACAAGTTTAAAATTTTTTTTTTAATTTTTTTTGTTTTAAAATAGGCGAAGTATTATCATTCTAATTTTATGATAAAGCAATGTAAATCAAAAGATGAGCTAAACTTTATTTTATGGCCTGTAAGGTTAATAGAAACATTTGATGACAACTCAAATCCCATTATTTAGTCTCCTTCTTCCTCAGCCTTTTTTCCTCCACTGCTGGATGTAGGCCTCTTCCATTTCCATTCCATTATTTAGTGCCTATCATTAACTTAACATAATGAATGTGATGAACATGGGTCAATAACGTGTTTAATTTGTCACATTACATATTACTTGATAAATTTCAACATTTTCAGTATTTAGATTGCATAGCCGCTCGTGTGCCAAATCGCAGATCTGCGCTCCCTAGACAGGTGTGTCTTTCGGCCTATTTTACCTGCGTTTGAGTTTTTAAAGCTTATTCTTTATTGTATCTCAAGTTTTTGAATGAATGAACATCTGTGAATGAATGAAAATCTATTTGTCAAGTAACCTCATTTGAGACAAAAACAAACCAGACAAAAAATCATTCCAAATGTCGTCTTCGAGCCGCGCATTAATTGTGTTATTTATCTGTAAAAAAAAGTGTTTTTTTTAATTAAAAAAGGTTTAAAATTAAGTATTTTTATATTCTTTGATATATTTAGAGGGAAAATATTGAAATACAAT
>JADDOH010009569.1:0-11640 GCA_016648135.1 Agrypnia vestita | reverse complement strand
ACAATTGAAATATTCAAATCCAAAAAATTTATGCTAGAATTTTGTATTTCTATGGTAAATTGAATGTTTTTATGAAGTTTATTTAAGAAATTAAGAAAAATTTTTAGTTGTCTTTCAGTACCAGTCCATATACATAAAATGTCATCAACATATCTTTTCCAAAAAAAAACATATTTTAATAACAAAGCAGAACTATTAAAAATTCTTTTCTCTAAATTATTTAAAAATATATCAGCCACTAAAGGACTTATACTAGAACCCATTGCTAAACCCTCATTTTGTTTAAAAATAGTATTATCAAATTGAAAGTAATTTTGATTTAAAACAACGTTAAAAAGTCTATTCAAATCATTAGACAAATCTTTACAAATATTTGAAGAATTTAATAATTCATTAATAATAATTTTACTTCGATTGGAACACTAGGAAACAAATTTACAACATCAAATGAAACTAAAAATGAATTATTTGGAATATTCAATACATTTAAATGGTCAACCAATTCAAGAGAATTTTTAATGGTATATAAAGGTTTAAAAATATACTTTCAACAATTATTTTGTTTAATATAGCTGATAATTTACTACTAGGTGTTACAAATCTAAATACGTAGTCATTCTTTTGGATATTAATAAGGGTTTACAAATTTTACATACAAATTAAACAGAATCACAATTTGATAAATTAGAAATTTTGGAAATAAGAAAGAGTGTAAATAGTAAATTGAATATTATAAATAATCAGATCCTTTTTGCAAATAGTTATCTTTTAAATTTATTTTCATATTAATTAGGTACTTTATATTATTATGTCTATCATTTAGTATATTTCCCTATATAACTTCTTTATAATTTTGATCTATACTCTCGCTTATTTTAATAATATTTTTTGTTTTTCACTTGATTAGAAGCCCCTTGGCTTATGAAACATGTTGATTTTTTTCAATAAATAAGTGGTTTAAACAAAGTTAATTTATATCAATTATAATTATGTTACCACAAAATAAATTTGCTACATTTGAAGAAAATGTATTATATGTCTTTCCGTAAGGACATGATGGACTAAGGATGGGGTGAGTTTTTTTATTTTTAACATCTACTTTATGCTCAGACACACGGCAGGACATCATCACGACTTAGTCCGGTCATGAATAGATTCGCGATGACCGGACTAAGTGGGGAATCCATCGGGGCGCCTTCGGTTTGTCGGTAAATATTTCCATCAAATTAATAGCATGTAATTTTTAGGCAATGATCGATTAAATTCAATATATGTTTAGGTAACTCTAATTCGGATTCTACTTTTATGAAAGCTTCTTTAATGGGGATCTTTGTAAAAAGAGACGCGACGTCAAAACTGACAAGGATGTCGGTTTTATTTAATTTATATTCTGAAACTAATTTGACGAAATGTTCTGCGTTGTGAATATATGATTTTGCCTCTTCTACATGCGGTTGAATTTGTTTGGCCAGGTATTTCGCGAGTAATTGTAACGGTGAACCGAATGAGTTGACAAATGAGAGGACGAATGAGCGACGACGCGATCCGAATTCCTAATACTTGGAAATCCATTCTTAATGACTAAAACCATTTCAAAATCAACCTTTAATAATCCGATTCCTAGTACCGATACATATTAATACAAACAATGTAAATAATAATAACGGGATTTCCCATCATAATAGAAGAATTACCAGGTCGCAAACTTAATGGTCAACAACAAAAAAAGTGAAAGTGAATTGTCTCCTAGAATAGTTAGTATACAATCGAGACTTTTTAATAAATTTACAACAAAAAAGTGCTTCCATTGATGACTTCACATTAAAAATAATACAATTTTATAATTTTGAACCTCAAAAATTAAAGCAAGATACAGAGGTTGCCGCGGTGGTCGAAAGATCAATCGGATAACTTCCTCAAATCCCTCTTTGATTCATCCGTATAATTCGCTTTCTCCACCTAAATTAGTAGAATTAGATACCCGTACTCGAGTCACATCTCGAAACCAACCCACTAAGTATTCATCAAATTTTATTAAAATAAAGTTTCAAAGGCACATTAATTTAAAATCGAAGAGTCTTTCACTGGCGACATGGAACGCTCGCTCCATTAGAAACAAAACAGACGACATATATGAACTTCTTGCGGATAGAAAAATACAACTTTTGGCTGTGACGGAAACCTGGTATGATGATCATGAGTCTAATCCAATTTAATAACTGGTTAATTAAGGTTTTAAAATTATTGAGGAGGTTAGAAAACTACCAGGGAATAGACCTGATCTACTCACGTGGACAAATCATGGAGGTATTGCTGTCATTGCGCAGCAAGATCTTCGGTTATCTAAAATCAAAATATTCCCTTTCAAGACCTTCGAGTGTCTTGGGTGCAGAATATCCTCTGCTGGCAAAGGTTTAACAATCGTCACGTTCTACAGGCCTGGCTCAAAACCGACTTCGGCAAGTTTTTTCTCTGAATTCAAATCCTTACTAGAATGGGTTTCGGTCCGCACAGTGACTGTTATAATAACAGGTGATTTGAATATTAGATTAGATAGTCAATTCGAAAAGGATAGTAAACATTTTAATAGCCTACTAAGTGATTTCAATTGCACTCAATGGGTTAAAGACTCTACCCATGATACGGGAGGAATACTAGACGTCATAATTAGTCATGATAATGATAAGCCCATAACTACCGAAGTGATTGATATTTGACTTTCGGATCACCGTCTTGTTCATGCTAATTTTGAGTTTAATAAACCAATTCCAATATATAAAATCATATCATCGAGGCCTCGGAGGAAACTGGAAATTAATTGGTTATGATCCTGATCGTCACCAAAAGGATATCAGTCAACTTGTAGAGATTTAAAGTGCAGTATTAGGAGACATAATTAATAAACACATTCCAATTACCGCGAAGGTTAAAAGGAATCGCTGGTCAGAGTGCTGATTCGGTGAAGAGTGTCGGGAAGGAAAGAGGACAATGAAGCGCCTAGAGCGAAAATTTAAAGTAACTCACTTGGAGGCCGACAAAAGAGCCTGGTTTGAAGCATAAATCAGGCAAATTAAATAATCTGAATATTGGTGCCCCAAAATAAGGGAAGATTGGCATAATCCGAAAAACTTTTGAAGGGCTCTTAAATCTGTCCGAGGCGACTCTAAGGCGGAAATATCGACT
This sequence comes from Agrypnia vestita, assembly GCA_016648135.1. NCBI lineage: Eukaryota > Metazoa > Arthropoda > Insecta > Trichoptera > Phryganeidae > Agrypnia > Agrypnia vestita. Next base: position 8,457 of record JADDOH010009569.1, on the reverse strand, counting down.
ACCGCTAATGCCTCCGACTTGGTTGATGGTTTTCATAAAAAAGTGTCTGCTATCCGTGTATTGACGAGCTCAGCTGTAAAACCTGTGATTGAGGAAGAAACTTCATTGCGGCTAAAGCATTGCTTCATCCCAATTGATTAAAAGTTTACCCAATAAACAATGTGGGTTGGATCCAATACCAACATGGCTACTTAAGGAATGTCAATTAGAAATTATTCCATTCCTAGTTGAATAAGTCATTAGAGTTCTCAAATGTTCCGGATACTATGAAAATGGCCTCTCAACTGGACCCCGAATACCTCACCAATTATCGTCCAGTATCTAATTTGCCGCTAATTCCTAATCCCGATGGTTTCTCGCACAATACTATGTTTTTATACATATTTTGCATACTATGTTTTTCAATGTACTTTACAATCTGTTCTTTTATTATTACTTCAAGTATTAGTTCATATTTAGGCAGAGTATTTATTGGCCTGAATTGGTATTACCGTTGATGTTTTCCATGTTGATGGAAATCTACCACTAACTAATGATTCATTTATTATACTTAACAAATTTACAACGTTTCTCCTGTTACTGGTAGAGAGTCCTTTATTGTATTTACGGTTATACCATCACTACTACTTTTTGAACTTATTTTATTCATAGTACTAGCTGTTCGTACCCGGCGTTGCACGGAAATATCGCCTATGTTACCCGCTGAGTCCTAAAGAATAAGTTTCCAAATTTTGAGTCCGATCGGTCAAAGTGTACAGATTTGCATCGAAAATATGTCAGGGGAGGGGATGGGTTAAAATAAATTAGGGAAATATAGCCTATGTTACCCGCCGCGTCCTAAAGAATTAGTTTCCAAATTTTGAGTCCGATCGATCGCACGGTACAGATTTGCATCGAAAATATGTCAGGGGGAGGGGAAGGAATACGAGAATAGGGGGGAAATATCGTCTATGTTACCCGCTGAGTCCTAAAGAATAATTTTCCAAATTTTGAGTCCGATCGGTCAAACGGTACAAATTTGCATCGAAAATATGTCAGGGGGATGGGAAGGGGTATAAGAATAGGGAGGAAATGTTGCCTATGTTACCCGCCGGGTCCCAAAGCATGCAAAGTTTAAGTCGAATCGGACAAACGGTGTGGATTTGTATAGAGAACAGACAGACAGACAGACAGACAGACATTGAGTTTTATAGGTAAAGATTTATTAGATCTGTTCCAGTAATGTTTTGAAAATTTAATTCTTCTCCATAATTATTCTCAGTTATAGGTAACTCTGTTACATTCGGTACTGACTTGTTGTTGCTGATTTCTACTGTACTTTCAATGAAAAATTTGTTGAAGTTATCAGGTGTGCTATTTTCTTTTATATTACTCGGAAATATTACGTTATTTATATCAGTTACCTTAACAGTTATCTTCAATTAATCCTTTATTTGTTTTCCACATTTTTTGTGTATCATGTTTATTTTCTTCAATTTTGCTTTTGATGTATTCGTTTTATGTAATCTGAAGTTCCTTTTTATATTTATTTCTTGTTTTTTTGTACTTACTCCAGTCTTCCATGCAGTTAGTTAATTTGGCTATTTAATAATATTTATCTTTTTCATATTGCATTGTTCGTAGATTTTGTGAGTACCATTTGTTATTATTTCTAGTTAATTGTATTGTTTGTTCTGGTATTGCAACTTTTATTATATTTTTATATATGTTGACCATTTTTTCAGCCTTAATATTATAGTCCAATTTATTGATTGCTTTCCAATCCGCTTTTTTTAGTAGCTGGATGAACTTTTCTTTGTCATATTTTTTTATCTTTCTGTATTTTATCGTTTGATTGCTATTTTGACGTTTTTTTTTTACTATTGTAATTTGAATTGTGTTGTGATCAGTAATTTTTAGGTTATCTAACACTTTAACATTAAGATCAAATTTATTTGATATGACAAGATCAATCAATGTTTTGAATGTTTTTGTTACTCTCGTGTAGTCATTGACTTATTTATTTTATAACACAACATTATACACGTATGAATTAAAGAATCTGTAGAACTCATTAGTTTATTCATTGCAACATTTTTAGGCGATTTCAGCACTGGACGTGTTAAAATGCGTAGGAGGCATTTCAAGAACAAAATGATTATTTAATTAACTTAATATTTTGAAATGTCCGCGAACATATCAAAATAATTATGAGGATGTACAAACACTGACCTGTTTTCTATGTGCGATAAGCAATTTAACAATAAGACAAATCATGTTACTAAAATCTAGATAGTGATAACACGTCATATTTTATTACGATATTCTTACGAAATGCATATATAAACCGCGAATCCGAGCTGGCAGTAGAACAATTGTAAAGCTGAACTCGGATACCTAATTTCTGTATCTAATGAGATAAAATTAATTATCTTTTTGTCCAATCATCTAAATATAATAAAGATATAGATACATGTCGTTAATTGTTCAATAACGAGATGTCTCATAATTTCATTCCATAGTTATTTCGATATATTAAACAATAAGCTAATTTTTCTAATCAATAATAAATAACATATCGTTACAAAATTCATTTATGGTTAAGAGTATGTACACTTCACACAATACAGGATCCTCGAATTATCATTTTAAAACGACATAGACCTTAATAATTGAGATTAGATTTTGTGAGAATTTGATTTTACGATATTGTAAGCAGAAAAACTCCTTAAAAGCAATCGATGATGTTGATGGACTGGACATTAGACTTTCCATTTAACTCTGACGAGTAATCACGAAATCTATTCGATTCCCAATTGACTTCATAATGGCCAACTCAAGGATTAACTTTCTTAAAAAAGAATATACCTATTGACCAACATATGTCATGTATGATCTCAGTCATGTATTTTTAAGATAACTTGTGATAGCAAAAAATAAAAGAAATTTAATTATAATATAAAGTAATAAGAAATTTCATTGGAAAAAATATGGAATATAGCTATTTAATACAAATACAAAAATAATTTAATGAATTTTTAATATTGTTTGATAATACGCAATTATTATGTGTAAAAAAATACGTAAAACGGTATGTACATAGCAGATTAAAAGTTTATTTAAATATTTTATTCATTGCGAAATTATACTCGAGTGAAATTTAATGCTTTACATCGAAAGTTTTGGAAGTATGGATATGTACCTTGAAAATAAATTTGTGGGGGAAACAAAGGTACGATTCGAACGGTATAGATTTGCATCGAGAATATATCAGAGGGAGTGGAAAGGGTAAAAAGGGAGGGAGGAAATGTCACCTATGTTACCAGCCAAGTCCTAAAAAATAAATTTCCAAATTTTGAGTCCGATCGGTCAAACGGTGCAGATTTGTATCCAAAATATATCAGGGGGAGGGGAAAAGGTACAAGAATAGGGGGGAAATGTCGCCTTTGTTACCAGTCGGGTTCTAAAGAATAAGTTACCTAATTATGATTCCGATCGGTCAAACGGTACAGATTTGTATCCAAAATATATCAGGGGGAGGGGAAAAGGTAAAAGAATAGGGGGGAAATGTCGCCTGTGTTACCAGTCGGGTTCTAAAGAATAAGTTACCTAATTATGATTCCGATCGGTCAAACGGTACAGATTTGCAACGAAAATATGTCATGGGGGGGAAAGGGGTCAAAGAATAGGGGGGAAATGTCACACATGTTACCCGCCGAGTCCTAAAAAGAATAAGTTTCCAAATTTTGAATCCGGTCGGTCAAACGGCACAGATTTGCATTGAAAATATATCAGGGGGAGGAGAATGGGTAAGAGAGAATAAGGGGGAAATATCACATATGTTACCAGCCGGGTCTTAAAGCTTAAGTATGCGAAATTTGAATCGAATCGGATAAACGGTGTCGATTTGTATAGAGAACAGACAGACAGGCATTGAGTTTTATAGGTATAGATTAAAAAAAATATTAATTAGGTCCCAAGCACTGTCAATACTATAATCATTCATCCACTTCATGTTATCGTGTATTAAAATTAATGTAAAAATACTTGTTTTACTTTAATAAAGTACAATGAGACAAACATTAATTTCTGATTAAATTATAACAATACTTCGATGATCATCTGTGCACAATCAAGTGTCGAGTTACTCGATTTCCGCAGATCCCGTACACGATCGGACAAAATTGCAACAAATCCGGTTGCTGTCTGCAAGTCAAATTGTGTTCTGGAACCCCCAGCTTACAAAAGAAATGGATCATATATTATACAAATTACTAGGCGATAAGCTTTTGCAGAATACTTGAACTATAATTTTTACCATAACTATACACGAAATAACTAGATTAAAAATTACAAGCATTAAATTATACGTTTTGTTGTTTTTAAAAAATTTAAATTTGACAGTTTAAATGTGTTTACTATAAACATGTTTTGAAATTGATTATACTTGGTAATTCCGCGTAATTCCTGATAATTATTTACATGCGTGTAGAATGTTCAAGGAAATCTTTTTATTATTGATAAAATGGTAGGTATATTTTTCCTTTCGCTTTGATTTTATCCGACGGTTGTTCTTATTTAAAGTAAACACTTTAAGTGCGCAGCGCAAGTCTATACTTGTGCTGCGACCTATAGATTGAATTCAAGTATCGGAATTGTTGGCATACTTTCCAAAAGGTAAATGACTTTTGATTTTCCTCAACCAATCAAGGTAAACTGCTGCTCATGGTGCAAAATTAATGATACTCTACGAGGAAATTTCCTGTCAGGTGCAAGTATTACTGAGAGCCGTAAATTTGATCGTCTTGACACATTTTTCAATCTGAGTATGTAGAAAATCGTTATTATATATTTTGTTACATAAACGTAAAGTAAAAAAGAAATAACGAACAAAAAAAAATTTTTTTAGCTTTCTAAAGTAATTCTTGTCATTGAATCGAAATGTTCGACTTTGGAAAGAATGTTGTCTTCGGGCCGGTCTTATAAACGTCCGTTAGTTAATTAAATTTCAGACCAAAGAAACCGAAAAACCATTTTTTTGTGTTATAACAATCCGTTAGTCAAATTTTAGTAAAATTTTACCGGTGGCCGATACCGACAGTCGAACCACCAGTTTACCGTTAGTTGAAATTGACAGAAGTATGACAGATTGAGGAATTATTTTTTAAGGTTTGGTCCGTTGTCAATTTGCATTTTAAGCTGTTTGTTTAACATGTACGTACGAGTATATACTGTGCTGACTGCTGCTATATTTTCAAGGGAAAATGTCGAGTTATTATTGTATTCAAGTTCATCGGATGAAGAACAAACTCGACGAAAAAGAGTGTTCAATACGCAATATTTTAGATGACGCAGATTTTATCTACCGTTTTCGCTTGTCGAAAAGGTCTGCTTAAGAGCTTCTTGGGCAAAATGTAAAAAGGCCCACGCGTAGGATTATGACATTATCACCAACCACAAAATTGCCCCTTGCCTTGGGAGCCAAGCATTTGAGGCGATGATAGCCAAGCCAAGCCAACGCAAGCGATTGTCGAAACACCATTACGTCCAGAAAAAATCACCTTTTGATGCACTTTATGGGCGCGTGGAATCATTGGTCCATATCTCTTTATATTCAATATTATTAGTTGCTGCAGACTTTGTTGAGGTTTCAAAGGCTACTCACTGCCAATGCAGTGTTGTGGGATGTATCCAAAAAATCCGGAGCGAGAAATTTTAGGTTATGTTTATAAATGTTATGTTTCGTTTCCATAGAAAAGATATATAATTCGGTTCGGACAGCTCTAAAATCACAGACAAGAGCAGTACGATATTGCGATACTTACGGGCAGTCAAAAAAGTTTTATAAAACGAGCGTCGGTAATATTTTCTAACGAACGGCAATCCGTTCGTCAATTGTCAATTTACTAACGGATATTTGGTCTTTCGTTAATAAGAGCGGACTTTAATCTGTCAACTTGAAAATACATATACGGTAAATGTTTAATATTTCGGTAAAATAGATGTTGATATATTTATTAACACCAGTAAATGTTTTACGCCGTTCAAGAAAAAAAATGTTTTTGAGGAATAAACGCTTTGATATAATTTTAATAGCAGAATTCGAATGTATGTACAAATACGCACAATATTAATTATAATTTGTTGTTCCAAGAAATAGAATCGTAATACTTTGTACACTCAATAAACCTTCAAGTCATAATTTATTCCGTTATACTTAAATTGCACAAGGACCTTATAAAATTTTCGATATTTATTACTTAATAAAGAGTGTTTTTTGTAGAGACGGAGAACTTTTGATTGAAATAAAATACAGAAAAATGTTTTTAACATCCATGAAATTGACTTTATTTGATAAATAATTTTATTGCATTAATATTTGAATATAATTTTTGCTATGTTGCCTCCGTGGCAGGTGCGAACATGGCGTAATCTGTAGGTCCAATTTCCACAATCCAAATGTGTTCAATGATGAAGCACACTTTTGGTTAAATGGATATGTCAATAAACACAATTGCCGCATTTGAGGCGATGATAGCCAAGCCAAGCCAAGGCAAGCGATTGTCAAAACACCATTACGTCCAGAAAAATTCACCTTTTGATGCGCTTTATGGGCGCGTGGAATCATTGGTCTATATGTCTTCAAAAATGTTAATGGTCAGAACGTCACAGTCAACGGTGAGCGGTACAGAGACATGATTATTAATTTTTTCATGTCTCAATTGAAAGGCATTATTATTGCAGACATGTGGTTTCAGCAGAACGGTGCCACAAGCTACACAGCGCACGATACTATTAATTTACCGAAGGAAACATTTGACGAACGATTAATTTCACGCCAGTTAGGGACCCGTCAACTGGCCACCTCGTTCGTGCGATTTGACGGCATTAGATCATTTTCTCTGGAGGTATTTAAAATTAAATAAATAATAATAATAATAAATGTTTATTCAATGTTCAATGTTACAAATGTTTACAGTGTTTACAAAATTAAATTAAGCTTTTTACATTGTTGCTGAGTGTCTTGGCAGCAAGTAAACACTAAATTGATTTGACGCCCTGCCTGCTACACTAGTAATTTACTGTATTATAGCAGACAGTGCTCTTCCAGTAGTATAATGTTCAAGAATATAATATTTATTATTTATATAACATTTGTGAATAAATCTTATTGCCAATTAAAATTAAGTAATAGTAATAATTAAATGTTTACAATTTAATAATGGTGTTAATTAATTCTATTATAGACAAAGGAAAAAAAAATGATCTGAATAGGATATTAATAAAATAAAATAAAACAATTAAAAGTATTTAAAAAGATGACAGTAAATGTTCTTGTAGGAATAGTATATTTTAAATTTAGTTTATATGATGGCTTTTAATAGGTTTTGGGCATGCTTCCTTCCCTTTTCATGCAGCCAGAGTTTCACTTTAGAAGAAAAATACGCGAGACTATGGCTACATGTTTTAAGTTTAGTGTTAAGAGTATTGAATGTTTTTGGTGCTTGGAAGAGGTGAAATCTTTGTGAAAATGTTTTTTTTTTTGAATTTTGGTACAAGATAGTTGCAGTTCACCTGTGCCCTTGTTGAGTGTGAGTGAGTTATTTGTTGGTGATCTTGTTTATGTCGGAAAAAATATTTTAAAGTGTTGAGTAAATATGTTTGATTGATGTCCAGGACGTGACATTCTCTGAAAAGTTCTTCTGAAGGAAAACGTAATGGCTTTTTATGAAGAACTCTCAATACCATTTTCTGGGCTTTGCTAAATCAATCTAATATAGTACAAGCTGCACCACCCCAACTGACAGTTGCATAATTAATGAGTGAGTGACACAGTGCATAGTATACTATTCTTCTTGTCGGTGCGTCGAGTACATCTCTAATTTCTTTGAAAAAATAAACAAGCTTTCTTATTCGGATTGTGAGATTCAAAATATGTTTTCTCCAGTTTAGATGCTGGTCTATGTACACACCTAGATATCGTATATCTTCCGTTGTCTGCAGATTAGTACAATCACAGGGTTTATCTTTTGATTGACATGTGTGAATCAGTAGATTTTTGGGCTGCTTTATTACTGTTCTTTTACTGATGGAGAAACACATATTTTGTCTTTGAAGCATTTACTGTTAGTAGATTTTTGTCAAGCCATGATGTTATTCGATTCAATCCACTTTGTGCCTTTTTTAAAACATCTTCCCAGGAATCATCTTGAAAAAGAAGCACTGTGTCATCTGCGAAAGAAATTATTTTACCGTTTTCTAAATTGGAGTTACACATTTCATTGACATATATGAAGAAGAGCGTGGGTCCCAAAACACTTCCTTGCGGTACTCCATATGATGTTTTGTGGAGGTTGCTGCAGTGATCGCCCGATTTAACTACCTGAACCCTGTTATTTAGATAATCTTCAAACCACGCCAAAGCCGTCCCCCGTATTCCCAAAGCTGATAACTTGTGCAGCAGCAGTGGATGAGACA
>JADDOH010009568.1:0-58952 GCA_016648135.1 Agrypnia vestita | reverse complement strand
GTGTATATATAGAAAGAGACGGGTTACGTCTCGAAACTGGTAGACAAAAAGTAATTTTTAGTGGATACATACTAAAATAAATAACATTTGGTTAGAATGTCTGACCACAAAGAAAACAAAACAATTAACATTTAAAATATTAATAAGAAATTAAAAATATGTTTCATTTTAACTTTATCATACACACACAATTAATATGAGTTATTAATTACTACTATAGTTTCGAGAGGTGCAGTCCCTCTCATCATCAGATATAGTTAATAACTAACTTAGATACAAAATTTATCAATCTAATTGGGGAGGTGTATTTTTTGGCAAAAACCTCTAGGATTGGCCAATGAAAGTCGACAAAGTCGACTAAAATGTGATATTATTTATAAGTGTGTTTTTATAATTCCAATTTTTTAGGACTTCTATGGTTTCCAAACTATTCATTATCCATCCTCTACGAGAAAGCGAGTGGTTTCAATTTGTGACTATCGAACGAATGATTAGTATTAATTATATGATTGGCAAATTCGGAGAAGTTGTTGTTTTTTAAGCAACGGCGATATTCTTTTATTTGTGTATTAAATTTTTTTGTGATTCAGCTTCTAGACTGGTAAAAAAAAAATCATTTATCAGTCTCAGTTGTGTAACAGTATTTATGGCAGGACTAGGTATTTCAGCACGGTATTCATTACCAGCAAGTCGCAGTAAAAAATTTTCGAAATTTAGATGTCAGAGAACATTAATAAAAAACGCAGAGTAACGATTTCATCATACTAATAATCATAACCATGCCATTATAATAATTTATTTTCACAGCAAAATACTTAATCAATTAATTACATATGAAATGCATATTTTATTTACATTCTGCTGTTGCAATGCAGTGCATGCATACATAATTAGGCTCAGTTTACAAATCATATTTACGGATCACACACCAATAAACCGCGCTAGATAATTTTATTTTAAAATAACACATCACAGCGTAATTATTAGCATCGGTTAATTGCCAATCCAGTATATTGGGGATATGTGTGGGATTATGTCATTAAAACGAGACTTAACGAGACGAGATTAGCTAAATATTATAGATAATAAATTAAACTTTTCATTGAACACTAATTATGTAACAAAAAAAATAGCAAAACGAATCTCACTCTTGGGAAGAATCAGAAGATATATTAAAACAGATTCGTGCAAAAATATATATAACGTAAAAATAGTCCCCCACATCAACTACTGCAGCAGTGTACTATTTCTGGCTAATGAAGAAGAACTGAAAAAATTAACGTTACTCCAAAATAAAGCGTTAAGAATTATACTAAAAAGAAATCGATGTCTACAAATAATGACATTTAGACAAATAATTAAATTAAATGTACTTCTATTTATATGCAAAATTGTTCATGGACACAACAATACATTTGAATTAGTAAGAAAAATAAGAGAAAACCATAATGAACATGACCATTGTACAAGAAAAAATATGAAATAAGATTGCCATTCAGAAAGAAAAAAAGATCGCAAACTTCTGTGATGTACAGTGGGATGAAGTTGTATGCGAGTCTGCCAGAGGATATTAGAGACGAAAAAAATATCAAAATTTTTAAGAAAAAACTAAGTAAGTTTGTGATACGTACTTTTGATTAGAAATTTGATATACTGATGTTTACAATGTATATAATAGGAAATATAAATGTTATTATATTACCTATTTCAAGAATAAATAAAATAAAAATATATTAACAAATGTAAAAAATCATCCTTCGAAATTCACAATTTATAAAGATGGGATAGTGCAATCTTCCACTGTGTCCAAAATGGGGAGTGTTCAACAAATGCACAATACCAGTGTTCACATATATGGCAGCGAAGCAAGGACAACATAAAAGAGAAGTCCAAAAAGAATGACACGAAGAGGCATGGAAAGACTTACGTCTGGCATCACAACAGGCCGTCCTAAATCCCGGTAGAGAGACGAAATCAAAGTCTGCAGAAATATGTGACAGTGAATAAAAATAGACAGAGAAAAGGAAATACTTTATCAGTGAATAAAACAGCTAATTATTCGACGTTTTTTTGTTGAATTTGACATTAAATTTACATTTTTCTTAGTACAATTATTTAATAGGGTAAATAAATTAGAATAGGCAGGTACGCATGGAAAACCATACACATATTTGCTTTGACTCTATTACTTCTGTATGCTCGGTTTTGGGACGACTTCTCAGATGATACCACGGATGTATTTCTCGGTATTACTCAGTCTCCCTACGAGCTGCTATCTATTCGGAGATGCTTTTCTATCTGCTCTTGGCTGACTCTCCTTCCTTTGTTCATGTCCAGTCCCGTCCTACTCTTGCCGACCCGTCTATATCCCACCTTCGTGAGAAGCCCTGCTGTTTCTCCAGGTCCGCTGTTTCCTGTGCAGTTTGCTTGATCTGCAGACTCCTCGACGACCCTTCTTTGAAGATTACCGATGCCTTCACTAGATCCTTTTCTCCAAAGATCCGTGATGCTCCCATTATACTATAGCCTCAGCTGAAGTCGAGACTGCTCGCTTCCAATATTGTATTTATTGATTTTTTTTTGGTCAATCAACAGGAACGCATGCAGAACGCAAATACATGGTAAGAAAAAAAATTATATGTCTCCTATAATTACAAGATGACACAGATAATACAATGATAATTAAATAATAACATCTATATCGTCGGCCCATCTCTTTTGAGGTCTTCCGACGCCTTTTTTATTTTCCCAAGGTCTCCATTTCAGGACTCTGAGAGTCCATCTTGTAACATCTTGCCTTACAACATATCCTACCCGTTGCCACTTTAGCTTCACTACACGATCAATGATTTCCACTACTTAGTTCTGCGTCTAATTTCATCATTTCTAATTCAGTCTCTTAGGCCTACGCCAAGTATGGATCGTTCTGTGCATTTGAGATTGTCTACATTTTTCTTTGTAAGGGCCATCGTCTCTACTCTATACGTTAACACTTGCAGTATGCACGATTCACATGCTTTTCTTTTTAAGCTAATTGGGATCTTTTTATTGTCGAAAATAATAATATCAAATTTCATTTAACATAGATAAAACTCAATGATTATAGGGAAGAAAACTGAAAGCAAATAGTAATATTTAGTAATGCGTGTAATGTATATAATGGACATAATCAGGAAGGGTGACAAGTTTCCAGTATCTGCCTCACCACATGATTGCCATCATACTCTTTTTTTCTCCAATCGCTCTGAAAAAATCCGATGTGTAGATAGATCCTTTTAATTATCTCATCAAGACTTTTTTTCCGACAAGGAACTCTCTCAGCTGCGCCATAAAGATATAACTTGTTATGCTGAACCATTTTTAAAAAGGGTAGAAAGTTGAATATAGTCATTTCACAATTTGAGCGAACTACAAACACAATTAGCAAAAGGGCATGTCGAGAGCAGTTTGTTCCTTCGGTGCGTAGTATTCAGGGATATTTTGCCGTGTATATCTGACCTCTCTGGCCTACGTTTCGAGTCCCATTGCAGGGTCCACCATATTTTCACTAAAGGCGTAACTTAACCCTTAAGTTATCTAAGTATTGATTCCGAATTCGGGCCTGTGATACATCTAAATATCTAAATTATTTTTTAATCAAAGAGAATTTTTTCGTGTAGTAAAATATCTTGAGACGCCGATTTATATAAATATCCATAGACAACGGTCAGCAAAGTTTTAATGGAAACTTTAAAAAAGAAGGATCGAGTAACTTTTATGGTACCAGACCAGATTTGAGGTTGGACAGGATTAAGGCTTAAGGCTGGGGGGTGGGGAGGTAATAGAATCAAGACGGTTGACAGCTCCGAGAACCTTACAAATTAACGTGCTTATTGGTGCATAAAATACATTCACAATCTTGACATCACTACAACCTTAAATAGCTTAAATGGAAATATTTCATCTGAAAGTCTATCATGACATTATTATTGTTGTGTTCGAATCGTATATATGTATAACTGATAATGATAAATGCGAAGGTGTGAAAATAAGAACAGAACATGATTAATAAATTTTATTGTTAAAGCTGACTAAAAAGTTGTAGCTAAAGAAAACTCAATCGCAAAATTCAATTTTGCACAGTGGAATGTAACGAAAGGAAAGTTGTATGGTAGGAGAACATTGGTGATGAAACAAATATAACTTTTTAGAAAAACATAAAGAAATATCTGATGTATTTTATTAAAATTTATGTTAATTATATTGTTATATTTAATTAGTTTTTATTAATAAATAGTATTTGTTGTATTGTACTTGAATTTTGTTCGACAATACGGTCACCCACATAATATATAAATTCAACATAAACAGAATCGAAATTACTATTTTTCCACGTCCCACTCCGACCTACCAGACAGAAGTACCTCTTTTCCCTTCCAACTTATCATACCAGTAATAGAGAATCCTTTCCAATCCCACGCATATGCTTGGATTATAATTACCTCTTGAATTCAATAGATATTTTTAATACTAAATATGATAATCGTCATAAGGTGAGGCAGATTCTAGAAACTCATCCCTTTCCCTGACCATGTGCATTTTATACATTACGAACCCTTTTATGTTTATCTTAAAATTAAATTAGGAAAAATCCGTTAAATGAATCTGTAAAATTGTTTTTATCTGTCATTCATATCAAATTGACTTTCCTGTAATTATGTTTTATCTGTGTCATCCTTGGTGTGGGAGACATTTAACATTTTTTTCTGTATTCCTTACCAAGCAATTATGTCTTCCTGTTGGATGACCGAATAAAATAAAATAAGAAATAACCTACTTCAAGAATAAACAAAAAATAAAAAAGATTAAAAAACAGTGTCACTAATCTGAGAAACAGAGAATTACGTACAATCGAGGTTTATGTAGTACTCTGGGAGTTTTTCGGTGTATTTTTAAGAATTAGAAAGGTCTGGAAAATACTAGTAGCTTATTACATTAGCCAGAACATTCGTGATATGACAGTTTATTTTCGCGGGTGTACTGTCGGTTCGCAGTGTTTATTTTGACAAACAAAGCGAGACCATAGAAGTGAAATCAGCGACAGTGCCAAGTAGTGAGAAATATATTCAGCCAGTGAAGAAGTAGGGAGAAACCGGGGCGTAAGGAGTAGATAGTGTTTTATTTTTTATTTATTTTATTTATTAGAGACACTAACAGGATAGTAGGTACATGATACTCTGATAATAAACATTATAGTAGAGACTCTGCCCATTATCCCAATTACAAGTGTCTTCGGCACGCTCTAGTAACATGTATTTTTGCAATTATTTTTGTGTTTGAATGTAGTGCGATTTAATGAATGATTGATTTAATGGATCTATAGGTTCAGGTTATCGTTTAGAAAATGGATGTTGTGTATGAGTGAGTTTTTGAACGAAGATAAGGTATCTGCAAGAATATCAGCATCAATGTTAGGGTCAGCACAATACAAATTATATATGCGACACAACCTTATGATGGGAGAAAAGTAACCAACATTATTAGTGTACTGGCTTATTCTAAAGAACTCCAGGTTTCTTATACAGGGTTTAACATGCAAATTTAAAATTTAAATTTATTACTTATTATAATTATTAATTAACGCTTTTTTTTAATATTGCGTATTTCATTTCGTTTTCCACTGCCACAAACCCGTGACAATTTACAAAAAAATCCGATAAAAACATAGGCAAAATCCATTTTTCCAAAAGATAATCCCACCCCATTTCATTATAAATGTTGTATAGTACATGAAGCCATCCGTTCCTAGTTTTGCGCAATTACTTTTTAGGACCCTGAATAAAACGTAGGTACCCTACTTTCTTTCCCCTGCAAATTTCATCCATTCCTCTATTATATTGAATACCTTTATATTTTACTACATTACATTAATTTATACATTTACACTCTAGGATCCTGACAAAAATTGTACCCTAATCTACTCTTCCGAACCCTTCCCCTAACTTGAGCCAAAATTTTGAAAGCATAATAAAATTAATAAAGCATGGTAAATTTTTAAAGGCTGTGTAAAACGAATTCATCTCGGAATATTTTTGAATTTATTCAAATCTTTCAGAACGGTATTGATAGATTTCTTGTTGAAGAGAAATTTCAGAAAAAGTATATTGCTTTCAAAATTCCGTAAAAAATCAATTCTGGAAGTCTCATCGAGCGTCATTACCTAACGATATCAAAAATAATTAACTATATCAAAAATAATTAGCGATATCTGTGGGGATTTAGGGGGAATGAAAATGGCTGTCACAGGCCGGTATAATAGGTTGTTACAACACATATATGATGTATGACATGCAATTCAAAATATATATACAACTCATGGTGGAAATGGCGAACGTTACATATGTGTAAAGTGATCACTCAAGCCTACCAAAGATCGGTCGTAAGTCCGATATACACCATAAATGACTTCTATACCTACTTTCCCATAATAAAAATAAATACAGTTTCGTCTCTGTGAGACATCCATAATATACATTAATCGAATTCATCTTATTTAAACTCCTATTTAAACCTAAATATAAACTTTATCGACCAACGTCGGGGTCGTCTATTTGTCTATAATATCGAAGTCTTCTGTGATTTCTCTGTAATAATAAACACCCTGCCACCGCATTCTGGTAACTCCGAGATAGCGGCTTATTTTCCGGAAAATATATAATAATATTATCATTTCATTTCGATAAATGCTATTATCATTGGACGCATAATGCTTAACAAAAACAGATTACAAATTCATTTATATTAAAGTTACAGAGCGGTGTAACATTTATCGCTAGTTTGACGCACAATAATGATCTTTATTACGGTTGTTTAGGGCCACTTTTCAGGTTTTAATTACGTCTTCAGTGCCAAATACCTTCCATTTGTTAGCAGATACCGTCTGGTGTGCCCAGCGCTGCCAGTAAACGGTATTTGACCACACTTTGCATAAAATATGCAAACAGCTTTTGTTACCATGGGGTTAGTCAGAAAGTAAAGTTATAATATATTAAATAACGAAATAAAACAATAAACTTTGTTTTTTCCACTTATTCATGTCCTTACATATGAAATTGGCGTTTAGTATGGGAGGAACATAAAGCCGATTTTTTTTTATTATAATATATTTATTTAATCAAAGTATGTACCATTGCTATCTATGCACTTTGCCATCTCATAGGTAGTTCATCGATCCCTTTACTAAAAAAACCATTCGGACGGGAATCAATAAAATCTTTAAAAGCGGTTTGGACTGCCCCATCGGAGTTGAATTTTTTCCTTTGCAAGAAGTTATCTAAATTTCGAAAAAAATGGTAATCTGTTGGGGCAAGGTCCGGAGAGTACGGTGTCTTAGACATTCCATTTGAAGCTCCTATAATTTGGTAGCCGTCTGTTGTGCAGTGTGTGGTCTAGCGTTATCATGAAGCAGCAGTGGCCTAGAGCGATTAACCAGCCTCGGTTGTTTAGCAGCTAGCTTTTCCGTCATGGTTTTGTAGTTGCTGACAATAGACATCTGCCGTAATCGTCTGGCCAGATTTAAGAAAGCTGTAATGAACGACACCAGCACTAGTTCACCAAACGCTCACAAGTAACTTTTTTGGAGTCAATTTTCGCTTGGGGCATGGTTTGGCTGGTTCGGCAGGGTTCAGCCATTGCGATGAGCGCTTCCGATTATCGTACAGGATCCACTTTTCATCACAGGTAATGATTCGATTTAAAATCCCTTCATTATTGTGCCGGTTGAGTAATGCAACGCAGCAGTCAACGCGCGTTTGTTGATTTGCTTCGCTCAATTCGTGAGGTACCCACCTTTCAAGCTTTTTCATCTTACCGATTTGCTTCAAGGGGATTAAAACAGTTTTATCACTAACGCCGCAGCCTGCAGCTAACTCGGATGTGGTTTGCGATGGATCCGCTTCCACAATAGCCTTCAATTCTTCATTATCAACTTTGGTCTCCGGCCGTCCACGGGGCTTGTTCTGCAGGTCGAAATTTCCAGAACGAAAACGTTGGAACCAAAAACGCACCGTGTTTTCTTTTGCGGCACCGTCGCCATACACATCATTAATCCTTCGAGCCGTTTCTGCAGCACTGGTGCCACGGTGGAACTCGTACTCGTAAATAACGCGATATTTCAAGTTTTTCATTTTGTAAACTGAGTGACGCAAAGAAAAAAACAATTGAGGAAAAAACAAATGAATTATAATTTTCAAAACACAAATACATGAGTAAATAGCTGTATAAATTTGGATTTGGAATTCCTAACCAAAGAGAAGATATTTGAGATCAAATTTGCCAGTACGACAAAACGCCAATTTCATAGGTAAAGACCTAATATAAGTGGAAAATAACAAAGTTCATTGTTTTATTTCATTATTTGCTCATAATAGATTTCCACAAAGTTAACGCCAAACCATTCAATTACTTATAATATATTTCTTAATATAGATATATCGGATATGTATATACATCAGACTTCCGCTGGGCTCAATATTGGGCCCATTGTTATATTGTAAAGAAATGAATCCTGGAGTTGGCAAAAAATGAATGAAACTAGACTGAATGCGGTGGAAATACGGTCACTAACACAACCTTGTGTGGAAAATCTTTGATCGATAGTGTGAGGAATGAACAAATTAGAATTGATGTTGGCTGTAGTGTGGCAGACAGAATAAAGATAGGAGTGCTGAGATGGTTTGGTCATGTAAAACGTACAAGCGAGGAAAGGGTGGTAAAGAATATATTTTGGGCGAGTGTTGAAGGTATCAGGAATAGAGGGCGTCCGCGAAAGACCTGGCACGGTAGAGCTGTGAGAATGTAGATGTATGAATGTAACCGAAGTGGTGTGCCAAGATAGAAGAATATGGGATTCTATCCTCCCTGCCTACCCCTGCAGAGAAACGGCGTGATGTTAGTTAGATGATTTTCAATTTGCCAATTTACTGGGAAAATATTAGGTACTAGCGTACATAATTGCCGTTTTATATATAAAAATACGCGAAGCGAATTAATCTCAAACCGCGTATTAGCAGCAAACTTCTAAATAAGTGGAAAAATTATATTGATTATTTTGCGTCAAATTGGGAAAATAAAACAACTCGCAAAATGGCTACCGTGTGAACTTATTGAAGAACAACAGAAAACTAGCGTCGAGGCTTGCCATAATTTATTAAGTCGGCAAGTGCGGAAATTAGGTTTGAAAAAATGGTTTTTCCACATCGCTATGTTGTAGATATTTTACGAAAATATAACGCGGCCGTTTTGATATTTTTAAAAAATCTTTCAATAAAGTAATAGTTAAATGTATACCCAAATAAGTGACAATAAACAAAATTAAACGAATCAATCACTCAATTTCTACCTGAATTTTTTCTTCCAGGCTGGTGTAAACACTTGGTTTATGTTTATTCTTTTAGACGTAAGGATCAGGGATTCTCAAGAGTGCTCCGGCGTTATATTCACACATTTGTTACGGACAAAATACAACAACATCCATTACTTTGATTTATCCCGCGACCGTCTGTCTTCTCGAGCAAGCTTCAAGTGGCCGCCCGTCGTTTCGTAAGTCCCTCTTAGCCCGCGCACTCATACACCGAGACATTATACAGATATTTAATTTTTTTTGAAAAATAATTATTAAATTCACAAAACTAACTGAATATATATAAATCATATTGATTGGCAAATATTTATGATCAAAGAAATTTTATTTAAATTACTAAAATTAACGCTTAAAGCATCAAAAATATGGAAAAAAATTAACAACAACAAGGGTACCATACACGTAAGCGTTTTTACACCCTTTACACCCTTACACCCTTTTACACCTAACTCGTGGCGTCTGCTTGCTTGCTTGCCGGCTTGCCGTCGAAAAAACTTTGGATCGATTTTTGACCCTTTTTCCGTGATCCAATCGAGCTGAATCTTTGCAAGCAAACTCGTGGCAACGATCAAGAAGATTTATCAAATTTTAGTTAAAAAAAATTATAATTATAGTACAATTTTGGATTTTTCAAATTTTAAATAGTTTTTTCAGATTGGAATCATTACAAAAGTTTGATTCCTAGCAACGGCGGCCCGATAACGTCGCGGAATATTTTCTAAATTTGAATTACTCCGTCGGTATACATAATAGGTACTTCACTCCACAAAGCATGAAGTGTCTTATCAAAGCTCAAAACATCTGACATTTTAGAAATATATTAAATTACTGTAAGTTTAGTGTTAAGTTACATGTTTTAATTCGTCTTTAATTGTTGTTATGTTTTACAAAGAAAGGGAGAATAATAAAAACTTGGTTTTTATGGGTTAGTTTTTTTAAATATAATTTTTGAAAGGCGATAGTTTCGCAAAGAAAAATAATGTCTACCGAGAGAGTAAAAAATGTTTTGAGCGTGAGCGACCCTTTATTTATCGGACAATTGGTCATTGTGTCGGCCGCCCGCCACCCCCGACTTCATCTCAGATATCCTCTCCAGCCTCATAAATTACGCTGAAGGGTCTTGTGTTGGCTATAACGCACTCCTGACAGTAACTAATGAAATTACGGATCATTTATCTTCCCTGGGAGCTACTCAAATTCTCAACGTTGCAGATGATGTGGGTAAACGCTGATACGCAACATTATAAAGCCATGTATTCACTAGGGGACAAATCGCGAAACATTCCGCTCGACATGTCGCATCAACATCTACGCTCATGTTTCGGGGACAATGACGCGGTCAATTGACGTGTACACACCGGGATTCGCATATCTTGTCGCGGAAATGTCATCCGATGAGGTTATGGATGACAGCTGCGGTATCACATTTGGCGAAAACGGGGTTCCGCGCAATTCGAAATGTTTTTTTGGGTCGCAATTTCAAATTAACGAGGTTTTACTGTAGTAAATTGAATATTATTAAAAACAAGGTCCTTTTTGCAAATAATTATTGTTTTCCAGACGTCACGGAAATATATCGCCCTATGAGGTTATGATGATAGCCGCGTATCTGTTTATGTTAATGAGTTTATCGAAAAGTAAGAGGAGAAAAAAGAGGAGAATGCGAAATTATTAACTACAAAGAGAAAGAAGGACGGACATTCTATGCGATCTTCGATCGATACAGCTCGATGAGTTCGAGAACGATTTCGTTTCCCCGCATTGTCATCTTGACAGATACAGCGCATGCGTATTCACTTGTAAACATACCACGTGGTACTGACGCTCCGCGGAATGTTGCAGTGAGTACGCTCGGGTACCGTGCGCATGGCAACGTTGCCACGGCACGTAGAAATGCCGCGCTATGTTGTGCGCGAGGTCGCGGAACAGTGCACGACGTTGCAACGTCACGTAGACTCTATGCCGCGCATGCTGTTGAGGGACAATTTGTCCCCTAGTGAATACATGGCTTAAGCATGTATCAGAATAAATAACTAAACTATCAGCATGCTGTTGTACAGCCCTGGCCTTGTAGCGTGTGTCAATTATAATATCCCGTCCTTACATAGAACTCGACAAGCTGTAACTTTTCATCGCCAGAATTCCAGTACTAATTATCAGTCAAATGCTGTATTTAGCAGAATATTAAAGACTGGTAATGAATTTGGTGATATGGTTGACGTTTTCAACGACAGTCTAGTGAAAATAAAGTTTATACTTAAAGAGACAATATTATTTCATTACTAACTGCTGTAAACATATACATGTAATAATGTGTAATATGTATACATTTTTTTATACACATTACTGCTCCGTATTTTACATTTTTTTTTTTATTTAATTTTTACACTCATATTTTAATGCTTATATTATGTTTTAAATGTATATTTTTAATTTTTATACTCATATTTTAATGCTTATACCTGATACATTCACTGATTATACCTTTTATTGCTTTTTATACATGTACTTTATATTCATATATTTTTTATTTCCGATATTGTTTAATGTATATACTTTTTGATTTTATGTTATATTTTTTTATGTAAAAGTCTGTAATGAGCGTAAAAAAGTAAATAAATAAATGATACAATTGCACATAAGGCTAAGAGGCTCTATGAGGCTTTTGAAAAGTGATTTATGATGACTTGCAAAATAGAGAACGTAGCACGAAGGCGCAGATCCAGAAGGAGATGCTGGCGGGATCACGTAGCCAGAATGGACAGTGACAGACTCGTGCATACAGCACCGAATGAAATCCCCTCTGGACGACGCCTACCGGGAAGACCACCGAAAAGATGGAGGGGTAGCTGGACCTCGTCATCCTAGGAGGCGTTGCTTTCTGTAACACAGATCAATAGATCTACTAAAAGAAAAAGAAGAAGATTTATGATGATTAGTCTCCATGGAGAGGGTTGACGAAGAAGTCCAGCTCTACTACATGGGTTGTGTGAAACGTTGCGATGTCTGAAGGTGCGGTGTAATTATGGAGTAATTTATTCCTCTGTTATCTTTAATTTTACGGCGGATCGATACCTTTGATGATGAGCACTCTAAGGGAGGAGGGAAAGGATTGAAGAAACGGTGAACGTAGTCATGACACAAGGGATCCTTAAACCTATCGACAACAGGTCGTAAGCTCTGTAGCTTACAAATCTTCCGTGTTCACGATCCTCAGTCAGGAAGGATCGACATGGAAGATTTTTTTCCGTTTAAACAGGTGAAGCTCTTGAAGTATCCTTTGGTGGAGATGTGTACAGGATAAACATTCTCACGTGGGAATTTATTCCAGCCTATAGAAAGCGGCAGTCACTGGCAGTCAGCCTGTGAGTAGATAGGTATTGTTATCCCGTCAGATTGACGATTTTTGTAAAATGACAGAATGATTTGAGCAGCGGAATACCGCTTATGCTAAGGAGACTATATCCAACAAACTTTCGTGGATGATAGTGTAGTAGGGTTGCCACCTTTTTTTGTGAAAATAAAGAACATTGGTTATTAAAGGTAAAAAAAAAGTACATTGTGTCAAAATAAAGTACGATTTATTTTACTTTTTTATTTTGCTTAAAAACATATTTTTCATTACTTTTAGCAACTTTAAGAAATAATTATCACTACTAATCAACTGCACAGCATGTTTGCAGTCTATATTATTTAAGTTAAAGTAAACAAGTCATTCATTTTTATGAGATTCAGAGACGCTTTGTTTCTTTCTTCTCGCCATTTGCTATTCATCACAGAAAAAACTCTATAAAACCAATTAATCGTATTTTAACTGCACTCAGTCCACCATATACAAAACAACCAATAATTTTTTACAATGACATTGACTATGTTGACATTTGAGGTTAGGTTGCATTAAAAAACGAGCGTTTATGTGGCGACCGCCACGGGGTATATCGTCAATTATCGAACCTTTTCGGCAACAATCGATAACGTCATCGACCCCGGTAACTCTCTCGTTCCGTTTTACGCGAAAATTTTTACGATCAACTTTTTTTTGTATGTTATAAGTAAAATGAATTTCAGAGAAATCATATCATGCGAAATAAAGTATTTTCGCGTACTTTATTGTTCTCATAAAGTATAGAGTACAATTACCCAAAATAACGTACAATACTTTATAATAAAGTTATAATAAAAAAAATTATACATATACATATAAAAAACTTTATAATAAAGGGTGGCAACCCTATGTGAGTGCCCATAAAATTCGTGCTAATGATAAGGACAATGCCCTCACACATTCTACCAATTCTTCGCGTCTGATTCAGGTTTCCTTGGCCAAACACAGCATTCCCCTAGTTTGTCGGGTTCTCTGCATTCCCGACATGGCTCCGTGTGATTTTTTCTATTCCTCAAATCAAAAATTCCACTGAAAGGGACCCAATTTAAATCAAGAGAAAACATTATGCCAAACGCGACGGCCCAGCTGGACACCGTTCCAAATGATGCGTTTTAGAAGTGTTTCCAACAATGGCGAAACAGCTCGGGGAAATGTACGCATTACCAAGATGACTACTTAGAATAAGTTGGTATAAATGTATATTATAGATATCTCTCAGAGACGAAACTGTATTTATTATGGGAAAGTAGGTATAGAAGTCATTTTTGGGTGTACATAGGACTTATGACCTATCTTTATGGTTGGATTAAGTGATCACTTTACACAATGTAACATTCGCCATTTCCACCCATGATAGAATATACCATGCTTATTCATTTTTTGGAAGTTGTATATATGTTCAAATTGCGTGGAAAGCTTTCACATATGAGTTGTAAGCGCCTTTCTAAGCGCCTTTCTAAGCGCCTTTATAAGCGCCATAATGTATATAAATAAATGTATTTCTACCAGCCAAAGGTTTAACATCATTGAAAACACCATTTAACGAAACATAGGTTCTTTCTGAGTTATTGTTTAAAAAATCAAACCCGGTATTGCTTTTGATGTAAATAAATAATAACATTACAACATTACTTACATTACTGTTACTCTTATTTATTATTTATTGTTTCAGAGGTAAGTTTGTGGAACTCCATAATCACACATAGAAGTACAAACAATTGTTTATTCAGTTCTACCTTTTTAATTTCTAAGACGCGTTTCGCCTTATGAGGTCATTATCAATCTAAATATTTTACATTCAACAACATTTATTTATATTTTAAAAAATCAGAAAGAGATGCTAAATAATGTTAAGAATTATTTAAGGTTTTTGGATTTCTGCACGATTATAAGAAACAATTCTGTTCAAACACTAATAACAAGTAATACATATAAGGATGAGCATAGATTTATAACTTGATATAAATGAGATATAACAAATTATAATGCCCTCAAAAGACGAAACGCGTCTCAAGAAATTTTAAAGGTAGTACTTTAAAAACAATTATTTTTATTTCCATTTGTATGTTACTCTTATCTTTCAACTCTTTTTCACAATCGATAAAACCTTTTTGCAATTTAAACTACAGCCTGAATTTGTTCACCCTGTAGGGAATCGACGGAATTTCCAACATTCAGCTCCGAAAATACAATATTTGTGGTAGAAATATACTTCAGCTCACGTTCAACAAGGTGACAATTTTTCAATGTAACGGAAGGTACCATAAAATAATATATTTAGCTGAAAAACGAGAGATGAAATAGCTGATGGGGAAGAATGAGTTGTCTCACTCTAGTCGTGTTCATTGCGTACATTGCATTTCACTACTGCACAGTATACTAAGAACAGTAATACACACAAACTGGCCGCTACCCATTAGAATGTGTGCGTGCGTGCTCGGAGCCGTGTACGCACGCACTGTGACGCACACATTGACATAGAATATGGGGGAACAAGGCGGCGGCAGTAAGGGCCGTGCCTTCGGTGCCATTCGCGCTCGCAGCCGTCGCTTTAGAAAAAAATGCGCTTCCTGAAAAAAATGCCTTTTTTATGTTTGTGGTGCTTTACTAAAAAGGTGTGTTGATTATCACAAAGACTTTGAGTTTTTAAAAGTCTACATTGATGTTAATCAGCGTTTTTTTTTTAATTTTTTTTTATTTATATATAAATATAAAGATACTCAGATATTAAACATTATATTGAAGACTATGCCCATTATCCCAATTACAAGTGTCTTCGGCACGCTCTAGTAACATGTATTTTTGCAATTAATTATATTTTACATGTACGTTTATGTATATTATATATTTTGTGTTTGAGTGTAGTGCGATTAGTATTTAATGAATGATTGATTTAATGGATGTCGTCGTTTAGAAAATTTTTGCAATTTAAAAACAACTAGGCTTTACATTTACATAACAATTACAGAAATTTTTGGGTTTCGTGTCTACCTCATGCGTCGGAATCTCAGACGCTACGAGTTAAAAGAAAGGGAGTAAAAATAAAGTGACAACCCTAGCGTCAACGCAAGAGCAGGCTAATAACTCGCCGACAGGCCGGAGATAAACTACTGTTCTGGGTATTCTGTTTCATTATTTTCGATGTTTAAACATTTTAGCTTACTTCTCTCTCAAACCCTACAAAAAGGTATCAACCAATACGTCACATACATTACTACGGGGACTACATATTTTATTCGGTAGTACCATAACACTCGCATGTTCGAAATTTAAATTATTTCCTTAAAGTTAAATCCAGGTAAAGTGCTTTGTGAAACCAGGAGCAACTTGAAAATTTTATTGTTTCAGAGGTAAGTTTGTAGAACTCCATAATCATACATATGGAAATAAACAATTATAATGATTTCGTCGTCTCTTTGTCCGTCCGTCCGTCTATCTGTCTGTCTGACAGTCCCCGTAACTTCGTGTAATATCAATCATCAGATCCGTACTAGAGCAACAATTTTACGAAAAGTGGAAGTTCTTTTTATGAAAACTTATTTTGCACAAAGGCATGCAATTTTCTTAGGACCACGGATGTATAACAAATTACCAAAAGAGATAACAATTACTAAACATCTAAAATTCCCTGCATTGCTGACTGAATGGCTATTAAATATTGGGAAAAATCAGCTGGAAGAGATGCTCAAATGAACAATACTGTATTTACTGAACATTTTCTCTATACTTTGTTCTCATATTATCAACCTTGGTACTAATTTACTTATTTACACCTTTGTTTGTTCATATTTTCTTTCTTTCTATATAATTAATATGCCTTAGTACATC
This sequence comes from Agrypnia vestita, assembly GCA_016648135.1. Lineage (NCBI taxonomy): Eukaryota > Metazoa > Arthropoda > Insecta > Trichoptera > Phryganeidae > Agrypnia > Agrypnia vestita. The sequence continues at coordinate 42,339 of JADDOH010009568.1, read as the reverse complement.
ATAAATATTTATCATTACTGACATATTTCTGTTTGTTTAAATTTTTTATTCTTTCTTTCTATATAATTAATATGCCTTAGTATATCATAAATATTTATCATTACTGACATATTTCTGTTTGTTTAAATTTTTTATTCTTTCTTTCTATATAATTAATATGCCTTAGTATATCATAAATATTTATCATTACTGACATATTTCTGTTTGTTTAATTTTTTTTTTCTTTCTTTCTATATAATTAATATGCCTTAGTATATCATAAATGTTTATCATTACTGACATATTTCTGTTTGTTTAATTTTTTTATTCTTTCTTTCTATATAAGTAATATGCCTTAGTATATCATAAATATTTATCATTACTGACATTTATCTAAATGTGGAGACCTGTAATTGGCCATCTATATTGTATCAATGTTTTCTATGCTTTTTTTTTTTGTGCTGTTGGTCTTCCATAAACATTAAATAAATAAATAAATAAATATATGTATATACTTTTTACTCTAAATTACTTAACTTTATTTTTCTTTTATTCTTTTAATTACGTAACCATGAAATTAAATATTTAAATGGAGTCCAATGAATGGAATGGCTACTTACTTCAGAACAGGTATTTTTATATACCTAGCGAGGTAGGTAACGATAAAGGCCTGCATACAAAAAATTGTATATTGTATTTGTTGTTATCTTATTCATAAACTCTGCAAATATTCTTAACATTAATTATGTTTTGATGCAAGCTGTTATAAAAGTTATTGAGCTAATAAACGCCGATTTATCGGCACTGAAACTGAAACTGAAAACTGAAAAAACGTCCGTAACATCTTTATAATAATTTTTTTTTAAATGTCAACCACTTAAACATAAGGGAATGCATGAACACCAGTGCTGAACCACTTGAAATGTTAAAAATGGCACAAATTTTGCAATAGTTAATTTTTTCTGTATACTCACGGTCCATTAAATACAATGCTTACAATATTACTTAATATTAGGTCCTTACATATAAAATTGGCGTTTAGTATGGGAGGAACATAAAGCCGATTTTTTTTTATTATAATATATTTATTTAATCAAAGTATGTACCATTGCTATCTATGCACTTTTGCCATCTCATAGGTAGTTCATCGATCCCTTTACTAAAAAAACCATTCGGACGGGAATCAATAAAATCTTTGAAGGCGGTTTGGACTGCCCCATCGGAGTTGAATTTTTTCCTTTGCAAGAAGTTATCCAAATTTCGAAAAAAATGGTAATCTGTTGGGGCAAGGTCCGGAGAGTACGGTGGATGTCTTAGACATTCCAATTGAAGCTCCTCGAATTTGGTAGCCGTCTGTTGTGCAGTGTGTGGTCTAGCGTTATCATGAAGCAGCAGTGGCCTAGAGCGATTAACCAGCCTCGGTTGTTTAGCAGCTAGCTTTTCCATCATGGTTTGCAGTTGCTGACAATAGACATCTGACGTAATCGTCTGGCCAGATTTAAGAAAGCTGTAGTGAACGACACCAGCACTAGTCCACCAAACGCTCACAAGTAACCTTTTTTGAGTCAATTTTCGCTTGGGGCATGGTTTGGCTGGTTCGGCAGGGTTCAGCCATTGCGATGAGCGCTTCCGATTATCGTACAGGATCCACTTTTCATCACAGGTAATGATTCGATTTAAAATCCCTTCATTATTGTGCCGGTTGAGTAATGCAACGCAGCAGTCAACGCGCGTTTGTTGATTTGCTTCACTCAATTCGTGAGGTACCCACCTTTCATGCTTTTTCACCTTACCAATTTGTTTCAAGTGGATTAAAATAGTTTTATCACTAACACCGCAGCCTGCAGCTAACTCGGATGTAGTTTGCGATGGATCCGCTTCCACAATAGCCTTCAATTCTTCATTATCAACTTTGGTCTCCGGCCGTCCACGGGGCTTGTGCTGCAGGTCGAAATTTCCAGAACGAAAACGTTGGAACCAAAAACGCACTGTGTTTTCTTTTGCGGCATCGTCGCCAAACACATCATTAATCCTTCGAGGCGTTTCTGCAGCACTGGTGCCACGGTGGAACTCGTACTCGTAAATAACGCGATATATCAAGTTTTTCATTTTGTAAACTGAGTGACGCAAAGAAAAAAACAATTGAGGAAAAAACAAATGAATTATAATTTTCAAAACACAAATACATGAGTAAATAGCTGTATAAATTTGGATTTGGAATTCCTAACCAAAGAGAAGATATTTGAGATCAAATTTGCCAGTACGGCAAAACGCCAATTTCATATGTAAGGACCTAATATTAATAATACAGTCAAGCAATACAATGTTGATGTTCTTACGGTGGAACTGGTGAACGTTGCATTGTGTAGAGTGATCGCTTAAACCATTTCAAACAATTTGGAAGCCCTGGACCATCGTATAAGAGACTTTCATACACGTTTCTTCTATAAATGGCTTCGTCTCTCTGAGACTTCTATAATTCATCTTAATTAAACAAAACTTGCAATTTAATCTACGGGAAAAATTTTAAAAATAAATATATAGGACACTTTAGATTATCGGAAACTGGGTGGGTGATGTGTTTTTTCTTTCCAGCGGGTACAGGTTTCAGCATCTGATCTTCTGAGAGCCGTTTGATCTTAGCTGTAAACGTTGTTTATTGAATTTCCATTAACTATCGCAAATTAAGTATTCTTCAAACAAATCGATGAAGTTTATTTCCATTCCGCTTCGATGCTGATTTATTAGCAACTATACAGGGTTATTTGGAAAACATTCATAACCTCGCAAGACTATATTCCTGCATTGATTATGAGTCGAAAATGTTCAAGCTATCGTGACCTTATATCGATAGTTGTGGAGATATGCGACATCAAAGTTTGCATTTTTTTTTCAATATTTATGACTTATTTTTTGTTTAACGTTGGACTATCATTACAGTAACTTATATCGAATATGAAAAATTCATTCCCTTTAATATAAATCAAATAAAAAAATAAAAACCTTCGAATTCCAATTGGAAAACATTCCAATTGGAATTTTTTCAGGGTTTTTATAATTTTATTTAACTTGTATTGAAACGAATGAATTTTTTGTAATTTATATGAGTTACTGTACTGATAGTCCAATGTTTTACAAAAAATAAATCAGAAAAATTGAAAAAAAAATGTTTGACTTTGATGTCGCATATCTCCATAACTATTGATATTAGGTCATGATAGCTCGATCATTTTCGACTCATAATCAAAGCAGGAATATAGTCCTGCGAGGTTATTAATGTTTTCCAAATAACCCTGTATAAATAAAAATTCATGTTTTTTGTTAGTAACGTTTCAATTCTTCAAAATAAACCTTCTGTAGTGAATCTGATATTAGTGTTCTGTAAACAGTATAGAAGATTGCAATTAGGTATGAAAGAATCTCGCCTCTAGTATCCGGATCCTTCGAGTGCTCGATGTATGTATGTAAGACTGCATGTATGTGTTCGATATTTATGGGAAGGATCAGATGTCATTGGATACATCCACCTTCCCCCACACCTTTCCATAGTGCACGCTCTTCTAAAATCTTGTATCTACGACACAATATAACTTGATTTTGGAACATTGAATATAACTACCTTTGCCGTTCTGACCTGTGGAGATCTTTGTGTGTACGGTGTAACATACGGCAAATGAAGCCCCCAAGTGCGACCACAGACGGGCGAAGATTCTAGCAAGCGAAAATAAAATGAGCTATTGCTTGCCCAACGTAACTTGGCGTGCGGCGAATTTGGAACTAAACCCCTCCCCGCCCGCACCCGGCGGTAACCCCTCGCCCTGTCATTCAGTTCAATTTTGTGTTTGGTCGGGAGCTGTGACAACTTGATTACCAATATACACTGAATTATTATGTCCAAAACATCCTAAACAGTCCGGGATGGTGCAAGAACAATTGTCAATGAAGTATTAAAGTTTTGCGAAGCTGAAAAAGCGAATAATGGACCGATATTACCGTCTAATAGTTTGACAGATAGAACGGCCGCCATTACTGCACGGTTTCTTTAGTGCTGCCCGACCAAATATCTGTATTTAATACGACGACGGTCACCGGACATTCTGTACATTATGTATTGTGTAGTAAATTTACACCCTGACAACTTCTGTTAGGCGATAGGGACGCCCTACCTCGCACGCCAAGTTATAGTGGTACGTCTATACATACCAGTGATTGAGTGAGTGAGTGCGAAATATTGTAAACTAAAAAATAGAGGTATTAGATTTGATGATTGTTATCTATTGTTAGGTATATATTTTTTCTAATTCTGTGATTCGTCCTAAAATTATTAGTACTCTGAAAATATAGAAGAATATATCTTGCACGCACTATTCTAACTCTTCGATAGCTTTCCGGGTTCGCGGATTCTATCGCAATCGATGAACATTGTTTTGCCCACTGTCATTTGTCTTTTGTTATATATAAAAAGATATTTTTATAATCCTGCATTTTTTTCATTAAATTAAATTAATTTTTTTATGAAGATTACGTTAGTAGGGCATTATAGAGTATTGCATGATTTTTTAAAGTGATACATGATAATTATAAAGTAGTTTCATTTAGGCTTACATACGTTTCGTGATTTTGTTGGACTTACGCTATGTTTGTTTGTTTAGCTGATTATGTAAGGTGTTTCAATTAATAAAACACAATATTTTATTACCATTATTACTTATCTTGAATTTTCCTTAGTGGGCAGCTATTTAATAAGTTGATATGTCACATATTTTGTACGAAAGTTCATACCCAGACTTATGTGAACTTTTCCACCCAAAATTACATTTTTTTCAAACAAAATAAACGGTAGTAAAATGTCACGAAACAACAGTCTAACTGAAGTGAATTCAAACTTCAGACTAGTTTGATATATCAAAAATACCTGAACGTGTTATGTCAATATGATATAGCAAGTAAGCAGTCGCCTGCAGTGAGGACATTAAAGCGTGACTTTAACGCAGACATATGACATTTTAAAATATAAATAATATGATAATACTTGTGATAGGAATATTACGAGATATATTATTTTGAAGTTATCATCTCTTGGCACATCCAGGGTAAAATTTTCATTGTAACAGAAGTTACGCACGCTGCGCGTACCTCTACACACTCTACGGCGCTACATAATCATGTAGCGAGATTTCGCTACATGATTATGTAGCGAAAATAAAGGCCACGAAATGCACTTCATTATTATTTACTGTTCCAGTGATATCAGAATCTTCTATATATATATATATATATATATATAGAAGATTCTGATATCACTGGATATAGTTTTCTGGGACATGTGACTTCTCTGGCCAACGTTTTGGATCCCATTGCAGGGTCCATCATCAGGGCTGATGTCACACATCAAATTCAAAGCTAAAAAACGTATTGCATATCCTTTATATGTGTATATAAAGAACATTATACAAAGGCATGTAAAAACCTGTTGAGCATTATTATAATTAAAATTAAATATTGATGTAGCGGCCTCGATTCCTAGAGTGCCACCATTTTCCGCTAATGTTTTTCGCTAACAAAGCCTCCAGATGCTAACCGCGTTCCACTTTCCACAAAATCCACTCTGAAGCATTACCCACTCAGCGCCACTAAAATTGTGAAAATCCATTAAATTCTCTAATTTCACAGTTATCAGCTTCCAGGATCGCTTTCAGTTTTCAGAACCACTCTTCGCACCTTCCGCTGCCCCGGGACACCAGACACCCAATTCCAGGACTCTGAAATCTTCCTCTCGTATCGTCTTTCACCCCCTCCCCCACATCCGTCTGCGTGACTTCATTTACCCGAAGCTCCGACATTCCTTTTGACATTTTTTCAGACCTTCGGAATTTCTTTAGCGTCCTTTTTATCGAAAAAGTCCTCCCACTTACGAAGATTTCTGAATCTTTTCGACGAATACATTTTTTTATGTCTTCTGTATAAAAAAGTATCGTATTTCTGAAATATTAATAAATGCGACACCTCTTTATAACCCAGAATACATTTATTTTAAGGTTTCTCGCTTGAAATGTGTCGCGCAAGCGCGTCGAACATTGAGGCGTAGTGTGATTTTCATCAATGTTCCTACGGGACAAAAAAGCCACGTTTTCACGTATCTGAGATAATTGACATTTCACTTCAATAAAATATATCAGTCTTCATTTACTGTACATTATTTTTTGTGAAATTCCAATGACTAGGAAACATAGGAAAATTGATCAATTTTATTGATGTTTTTGTTCTAAAGATACCTTCATTTTTAGAAATAATAAAACATACAAGTATATAGTCAAAAACTTGAAAATGAAATACCGCATATATCCATAGATACGTAATTTTTTAATTTCATATGAACGCTTTTTTATGGTAAAACAGTTTAGAAAAACTAGACATCAGAGCCAAATAATATGTGAGATAAACAAGAAAAACGATCAAGATATAATATATATGTTTATAATATATAAAAGATATCTCACAGAGACGAAGCTCTGAGATATGGTAAAGTAGATATTTATTTATTTATTTATTTGAACGGTTACAAAACCTATTACAGTAATAATGTAATGATGTTGTACTAATTACCTTATAATATAAAATGAGAGAGTGAGTAAAGGTAAGTATAAGATAATAAAGATAAAATATGTAGAATATAGAGTTAATATAAAATAACATAATAATGTCAAAAGTAAGCATAAAATAACAGAGATAAAAAAATAATAATAATTACAGAGTAAATATACAATAACAAAAGTATTAAGAAGAGGTAATATATATTCAAAAGTATGAAAAAGTTAACAAATGTGAATTAATTACAATTTATGAAATTATGTAGCAACAGAGTTAGAAACTAAAATGGACTGTCTTATTTCTCTAAGAAGTATTTATTGAGATGAGTACGGTAGCACTCTAATGTAACACTGAAGATATCCGATATGTGTGCATATTCGTTCCCTAGTGTAAGTAATCTGTTAATCGTGCAGTGTTGGAAGTGCGCAGTATTCGTTTTGTTGCAAAAATAAGTATTTTGGGAACGGGTATGCCTTTGTGGCACGTTGATTGTAATAAGCGATAGGAGGTCAGGTGTATCCAATCTGTTACTATTAATTATTTTGAATAGAAAAATTAAGTCAGCTATTATACGTCTATCACAGAGTTTCGTTAGCCTTGACGTTTGTAGAAGATAGTTGTAGTTAATTTGCTCTATTGGGATACGTAACCTATAGTTTAAATATCTTAAAAATTTGTATTGTACTTTTTCTATTGTGTGGATGTGGCTTGTGTAATATGGTGACCATAGAGTATATATGAGTATATTATATATATATATATATATATATATATATATATATGTTAAATCTAAGGCTTTCACGGGTACAATATATGTTAGTTCTAACTACTTTGGGGGTAACCCGCGTCAAATTCTGGTCGTCAGGACCAGTCGTCTGCCGACGTTTCGAACAGATCTCACTGTTCATCTTCAGGGCGCCTTGTCGATGAGCTGCTTCTCCAAAAAGCGTACAACCGTTTGGGTCCGGAGCTCACCGTCAAGTGAAAGTTTGAAAAATTCTGCGTTAGGTGTTTGTGGAGGAGTGGGTTTCTCCAGGGACGCCGTTAATGTATTTTGCTCGGCTTCTAGTAATCCGTATATTTACTTTATTATCGTCATTATACAAAATTGAGAAGGTTGGATTTTCTAATTGCTTCGGTGTTTTCATCGTGATTTCTGGTTTATTATTATTAATATTATTTGTATTAGAAATTTGATTATTATTATTATTAAAAATGTTACTCCATGCGGTCGGAAGTCGAATGCTATCGTCTCTGTTATATAGCGTCTCTGTTATATATCGTATAGCAGAATTTTTCAAACTTTCACTTGACGGTGAGCTCCGGACCCAAACGGTTGTACGCTTTTTGGAGAAGCAGCTCATCGACAAGGCGCCCTGAAGATGAACAGTGAGATCTGTTCGAAACGTCGGCAGACGACTGGTCCTGACGACCAGAATTTGACGCGGGTTACCCCCAAAGTAATTAGAACTAACATATATATATATATATATATAGATATGGAAGTCTTTGTGTGCTTGTAGGGTTTATGACCTATCATATGACTGGATTAATTGTTATTACACTTTACACAATATAAAGTTCACCGATTCCACCCATGATCGACTACCACATCTATCAAATGTTTTAGAAATGTATGGTATTTATGTACCTCGCTATCTAATCTGTTTTTGAAATTAGTCATTCCCCTGGAATAGTATATAAATGGCGCTGCTAATGAATCTTTTATATTTTTTATTCAGTTTTATGACAGATTGCAAGCCCTGTGAACACTTAAATACTTAATGCCTACTTTCCCTACCTATCTGAAATAATTTGACCATATTTTATTCAAGAACACATTTCTATTTGTGCTTTAACTTCAACTTCACAAATAAATAATAAGGTATGTATTCTTGAATATAATATCTGTTGTATCAAATGTGTGTCCAAATAAAATGAATTAATCGGCCAATTCTGGCGTCCATCTAGCGGTAGTATTGCAAATCAATTTGAACGCCCTAAAATGGACAAAAATAAAAATTAATCAATTAATAAAGTGAAAATTACATATAAGGTCGATATATTCACGTAAATTTACAAGGCTCCTATAGCTTAGTGGTTAGAGCACCTGCCCCGGAAAGGAGGTGGCCCGGGTTCTAATTCCGGTAGTAGCCAAATATTTTATCGTGAATTACATTTTTCTGTTTGTCTTTCTAATTGATTAATTAATAATTTGACCATACTCGAAATATTTTAAATATGAAAAAAGATGTTTGAAAAAGATTTTTTGAATTACCTCTTTCTTTATAGAAATTTATTGAACTAAATGACGAGTTTTAATCATTATTATGTATTAAAGAACATTAATTTAAATTATTTTATTTAGTGTCTGTAGGCACTAACGAAGAAGAAATATTTCCACAGAACAAAATAACGATAAAATTTAATTTATTCTTATTATTATTATTATTTTATTAACGCCCTCAGTGTACATTTATAGAATATACATTTAGAGAAAAAAATAATAACATGTAAAAATAATGAAGACATAAAGTGGAAAAAAAATACTTACAACACAGATACAAATATATAAAGATAATAAAAAATAAAAAGCAAGTATATAAGCAGAAGCATAAGGGAAACACAATATAATAGAAATTTAAAAATAAAAAAAAGTAATAATATAGAGTAAAAATTTTACATAACATATCTCACTTAACTAACAATCAAAACAAATAAAAATTAATGATTTAAGTCCAATTCGACAAATACTAATAATCTTTCAATGCACCTTTTAAAATAAGTTTGAATATTATAAAGTTATTGACAAAGACAAAGTCAAGTTGCTCGTATCTGTTTGTTAGTCTAGGAAGCCTTTGCAGTGGGGAATTAAAGAAGTGGTTGCTAGCTGCAGTTTTCACGGCAAACCTGCATGACTTCTAGTTACGCAAAAAGATACGTTCTAGTATTTGAGGATAGTCGATAGTACCATTTATTAATTTGTGTAAAAACAGAAAGTCCGTCACTAATCTTCCAGTCTCTAGTTTATCAAGAAAGCTAAAAGATCAAGAATGTTGTTATCAATGTTACTTGAAAGTATGTTAAGCTTATAATTGTATGTCCTCAATGATATATCTGCCAAGAAACGACGCAAAACAAATATGAATGAAGGTCATAAAAGTATTGAATAGTCCAAAACCCACCAGGGGTTATGTAGCCAACTGCGATAATGATCAATTTAGAACCTTGTTTCGAAATGGACAATTTGAACCAGCAGTGTATATTCCACGAAAGGGCTTTATGAAGATACCACCCCGTGTATGAAGGCATTTCCCAGTAGGATACTAACTAACTAACTAACTAACTTACCATCACGCCGTTTCCTCGAGGGGGTAGGCAGAGAGGATAGAGCACCATACTCTTCTGTCCTGACATACAACTTTCGCTTCGTCTACATTCATACATATTCGCATGCAAGCTCGACGGTTGTTCAGACTTCTAACAGGACCATCTTCCAGTATCTGGTTAATCTGGTCATGCCACGTCTTCCGTGGTCGCCCTCTCTTTCTGGCGCCGTCAACACTTGCAACATATATCTTTCTTACCATTCTTTCCTCATTCACTCGCTCAACATGCCCAAACCACCTGAGCGACCCTATTTTTATTCTCTATATTATGCTACGATCAGCTTTACATTCATTCCTAATATCTTCATTCTTTACTCTATCATACATGGATTTATCACACATACGTCTAAGGGACCTCATCTCCACTGCATTCAATCTACTTTCGTTCCTCTTCTGCCAGCTCCAGGCTTCACTTCCATACATTAGTGTCGGTACCAGAACTCCATTATGTAGCGCCATATGTTTTGCCTCGGTAGACATATTAGACATATATACTCGGTAGAAATAGAAATATGTCAGTAGGATACTTCTTACGTAATTTGCAAACTGTCATCAATCTAAAAAAATATGTTTATTTCTTGGCGCTTCACGTAACCGAGTGACACTCGTGCATCTTACTTAAGAGACATTTTGGAAGATTGCACGTCCTACCATCCCCAACCCTCGCTGAGGTTCCGGAATATGAATAATAAAGACATTAGGGAAAGGCTGGAAATCCTGCAGGGTTGATTCATCCCCCGCGGAGGGGAGAAGAGCCTTCATTTATTATTTTATTTTGACCATGTTCTGCGAGCAAAATATTTTGCCGGCTAATCGTTTTTAACTGGCTTAATTTACCCTGACTCTCGAGTTCTCAACTGAAGTAAAATAATAATTTATGTCGTAAAAATAATATAATTAATAAAGACTGCTACGGATAGTGGCCCTAGAGGAAATAAACAACCCTTTTGTTATATTTCAGGGTGTTATTCAAGTCGTATTTCATCAGTGTTTTAATCGAATTAATAAATTATTTTCAATTAAAATCAACTTTAGAGTAAATAAACTTTATTAATCAAAGTAAAAGCCGTTTGATTGAACTTTTTTTTAATAAAACTCAGTATTTCAGCAATTTTAAACGCCGCAATAAATTAGTATATCTCAAATATCAACTGTCAAACAACCTTATCAAAAATAATTACGTGTGCGGTTGGGGGACCCCCTGTAAAAAAAAGTTCCTTGCGCCTTTTCTTCAATTCTGAATATTATTCGATATGGAGATCTAGATTGTTTATATTATTATTGTAAAGTTATGTTGATGTTGTTTTTTTATTTTTTTCTCCTCTTTCCATACTCTTTCTGACGCTAAAAGCATATGATTTCACTATTGTCTCCCTGTAATGTATGTATACAGTAAACATTCGAATCGCATTAAACGCATATAAAAAGTAAAAAATACTTTTATCTAAAGATACAATTTTACTGCGCGTACTTGTTTATCTAAAGATACAATTTTACTGCGCGTACGATCATTTCTCGAATCTTCATTATAAAATTGCAATAATGGGACAATTTACTTACGTTTGTTTTAAAACAATAACAAATAAGTTTCAACAAAATTTCTACACGTTCAGTATCGAGGTTCTACAACCTGACGTGCACGATGCTCGTCTAATCGAATCTCGATACTCGCACGCACACACTCACGCACTCGTATATAATAGATGGATAGATAGAGAGAGAGAGAAAGAGAGAGAGAGAGAGAGAGAGAGAGAGAGAAAGAGACGAATTATAAGAAATCGCAACCAATAGCAACAAATTTTCCCTCATTATTTTTCCTTCAATCCACGTCCATCTACTTATGGCAACACCACGCTACAAGCAATGTTTGCTCTAATTTTTGTATTTTTATTTAGCGCAAATTAATAAAAAACATTTACCTTATTAAAGTTAGGTCATCTATTTAAGTTCTTTTTACATACCAGTATTAATAAAACATATAATGTTTCACTTTGATTGTCGATAAATAAAAAAATTGATGAATCCATCTGATAAAAAGACGTATTTATTTTATTTTTTATACTTTTGAGGACGTTTCTAACGAGCCTTAACTCGGTGGGCATGCTGGTAGAAATGGGTGAAAAATAACTGTTTTATACTACGCCTGGAGAAAAAAACAAAGCTATATATTTGTATGTTAGCCACTGATATTGAATATGAAAATTACATATTTTTATTACATTTAATATAAAAAGTAACCCCTAAAAACCAAGTTTTTATTTTACTCCCTTTCTTTGTAAATTAAGTTTACCATCATGTAATAATTGATTGACTAAAAATGAAACATGTCTAGACAAACATTTCTAAAATCTCTAAAAATAAAACTAAATCTCTTAAAATATCTCCATATTATTTGATTTCTTCCCAAAAAACTGAAGTGTGCTGTCATCTGTGAACCAATTGTCATAAATTTTCGAAATTCGTAGTGAAGTACCTATTGTAAATACCGACGGAGTAATTCAAATTTTAAATATTCCGTGACGTTATGGGGCCGCCGGCGCCGTTGGTAGTAATCAAACTTTTGTAATGATTCCAATTTTAAAAAACCATTAAAATTTCTAAAAATCCAAAATTATACTATAATTATTATTTTTTTAACGAAAATTTGATAGATCTTTTTGATCGTCGCCACAAGTCTGCTTGCAAAGTTTCAACTCGATTGGATCACGGGAAAAGGGTTAAAAATCTATCCAAAGTTGTTTCGTCAAGAAAACAAGCAAGCAGACGCCGCGAGTTAAAAGAAAGGAAATAAAAAAAAAAACTGAGATAGGTCGCTTTCGTGCCGAGCCTGGGTAAAAAGATTTTGTATAGATCATTACTTCTTTCATTAAAAAAATTAAAAGAAAATAAGTCGCGCCTGGCCTCGACTGTAGCTAGGGTTGCCACCTTTTTTGTTGCAAATATTAGAACATTGGTTATTAAAGGTAGGAAAAAAAGTACATTGTGTCAAAATAAAGTACGATTTATTTTACTTTTTTATTTTGCTTAAAAACATATTTTTCATTACTTTTAGCAACTTTTAACAAATAATTATCACTACTTAACATCTGCGCAGCATGTTTGCAGTCTATATTATTTAAGTTGAAGTAAATTAGTCATTCATTTTTATCACATTCAGAGACGTTTTGTTTCTTTCGTCTCGCCATTTGCTATTCATCACAGAAAAAACTCTATAAAACCAATTAATCGTATTTTAACTGCACTCAATCCGCCTTACACAAAACAAACAAGAAATTTTTACCATGACATTGATATTTGAAGTTAGGTTGCATTAAAAAACGAGCGTTTATGTGGCGACCGCCACAGGGTATAATTATCGAACCTATTCGGCAACAATCGATAACGTCATCGACCCCGGTAACTCTCTCGTTCCGTTTTACTACAGTATACCCAGAACAGCAGTTTATCTCCGGCCTGTCGGCGAGTTATTAGCCTACTCTTGCATTGACGCTAGGGTTGTCACTTTATTTTTACTCCCTTTCTTTCAACTCGTAGGGTCTGAGATTCCGAGGCTAAAATTTATGTAATTAGTATACCTAGTTTCTGCACTTAAATTGCAAGAATGCTGATTAACATCAACGTAGACTTTTAAAAACTCAGTCTTTGTGATAATCAACACACCTTTTTAGTAAAGCACCACAAACATAAAAAAATGCATTTTTTTCAGGAAGCGCATTTTTTTCTAAAGCGGCGGCTGCAAGCGCGAATGGCACCGAAGGCACGGCCCTCACTGCCGCCGCCTTGTGCCCCCATATTCTATGTTAATGTGTGCGTCACAGTGCGTCACGGCGCCGAGCACGCACGCACACATTCTAATGAGTAGCGGCCAGTTTGTATGAAGACGTATTACTGTTCTTAGTATACTGTGATTTTACGCAAAAATTTCTACGATCAACCTTTTTTGTATGTTATAAGTAAAATGAATCCCAGAGAAATCAAATTACGTGAAATAAAGTATTTTCGCGTACTTGATTGTTCTCATAAAGTATAGAGTACAATTACCCGAAACAACGTACAATACTTTATAATAAAGTACAACCCTAATTGTAGCCGACACAAAGATGACGTGTATTCCCTCTGTTCCAGGGCCAGCGGTGGTTCTGCCTCGAGGGGGCCCGGGGGAGCATGCAGGCGGGGGCCCGGCTCGGCTCCCAGTGGACCTCGCGCCGCAAGCCCTGCGTGCAGGGGCCCCTTCGGCGCGCGCACCCTGCCTCGGGGGCCACCTGGAATGTGCAGGTACCGCTCCTTCTCAATATTAATGCGTGTTACGTATAATAAATAGGTGGGAGTTGATCCCGAGGGCTGTATCCGCTGATTAAAGGAAGAAATCGAAAGGAATCTGGCCTTACCTCGCTTTTCTTGATGAGCAGAACGCCTGTACGCACTTCCTCGACTTCTGCCGCGAGAAGGAGGATGTATCAACTTCGTCTGGAAGCAGGGATCGCGCACTTATACCGCTCGAAATCGATGTATATACGGAGTACCGAAGCGGCGCAGTGGTTATCCCGTCGTTCAGAGAAGACTCCCGCTCTTCGGCGAACTCATCCGCAAATGGTTTGGCCACAGTGGGACGGAGATACAGAACAGGAAGGGGGAAGAGAGATGGAGATATGTTACACGGAAACGCGGGGACGATTGCGGGCATCGCGCCTAGAACCAGGACGACAACATATCGGCGCCAACAATACCCGTCGGCGTTGGAAACAAAACTAAGCGTCAGGAAACTGGGAACAAGAACATGGACTTGTAGTCTGAGGCTTGGATCGATATTTTTCGATATTCTCATCGAAAGATATCGATCATGTCGGAAGCCGCAGACAGCACAGCCCTATACCTTTTTTTTAAGAGAATATTCTGGAAGCATTCGCAAATGTCTATAAATAGAGGGAGAGACGCGATTTTTAACACTCTCCTCGTAGACCTCGTTCATCCAGTGTTTTATAACTAGTCTTAAGTTTTTATTAAAAAGTATTATTAAAAATCTGTGTATTCGTAATTACATAAATCTTGTAAGTATATTCCAAATTCTTCTTTTTATTCTCTGCTTCCCGAATTATATATATATATTCCAATATTTAGATACCCCAGTATTTAAATATTGGTGGTGACCCCTTAAATAAAATAAAGCCCATAAAAAACAAAAAAGAAAAGAGAAACAATATTCTCCCCCCACCCACAGACTTACCAGTATACAGGGTGTACCAGAGCTAGCAGCGGAAACTTGACCGGTAGATTCCTGACTATGTTATGAGGGTTATTTGTAAAAGATTAATAACCTTACAGGACTATATTTCTGCCTTGATTATGAGTCGAAAACGTTCAAGCAGCCAAGTCCTAATATCGATAGTAAGGGAGATATGCAATATCAAAGTTTGCATTTTCTTTTCAATATTTCTGACTTATTTTTTGCAAAAAGTTGAACTATCATTACAGTATCTTATATAGATTATGAAGAAATGTTCAATTCAATTCATATTTATTATATTTAAGTTATATTTTGAATTAGTGAATATACCAACCATGAGTGCCTTTTCTTCCATACCTGTTATCTTTCGTGCTTGCATTCCACACGTTTCACTACACCTACTCGTACATCGCGACACACACATTAAACCTCAGATGATTCTTTGGATTTAGTCAGGCTTCGCTCTCCACATAAGTGACCATCAATATCAACTTCGCCAAATATCCCATAAATATAATTCCTAACTGTCAAAACAAAACAGAAATAGATTCGTCAATCTGCTAATTTCCAAAGTTCGGTTATCGTCTGCTTTGAGACGTCTCTGTGGACCTGCGTGACATTTTAGTAAAACGCGTCTCTTCCTAGCGGATGTCAAACACCAATCTCTGAGTTACATCTTAATTGAAAAAAAACCAGCTAAGCCTCTCTAAGGCCGACGTGACCTAAATACTTGACGAGATCAAGATACGTCGCGAGTTTAGCAGAGCCAACAATAAGTCAGACCTTATCAAACAAATTCTAAGGGTCCAAAAAGAAGATAGAAGTTAAGAGATAATCATTAAACGTGTTCAATCCAATGCTGGATGTAAGCATTTTCCAGATTGATTAAACGTGCTAATTATCTATATTTATTTATTTATATATTTTTTTAATATGCCATAGAACCTCCATGTTTTCCAGTATACATGGTTAACTCCATTACAGAATTTCTAAAGAACGGTGAATAATTTTTCACTTTTTACTCCCTTTTTATTAACTCGTGGCGTCTACTTGTCTTCTTGTCTGACGAAAAGACTTTGGATCCATTTTAAACCCCTTTCCCGTGATCCAATCGAGCCGAAACTTTGCAAGCAGACTCGTGGCGACGATCAAGAATATCTGAATTAATAAATTTTTGGATTTTTCAAATTTTGAACGGTTTTTCATACAACTTAATAAGTTGTATGAAAATATTTTGTCTAGAAGACGCGAAACCTGATTTTACTATAATTTTGGATTTTTGGAAATTTTTTATTACTCCCTTTCGTAGCGTCGCCCGACCGAAGCCCAACGCGTAGGTTAAAATAAAAAATGTTTCAATTAGTAAATGAGAAAGGGAGTATAATAAAAACTTGTTTTTTTAGTTTACTTTTTTATGTATTATAATGATAATAATATGTGGATCATTTATATAGCGCCGTTTTCGTGGGTACTCACCTCAAGGGCGCTTCACACGAAATAACTTATTGGCTAAAACACTCAATTACTATTATATACTTATTCACTAGATGACATGCAAAAAATGCAATTAACGTATAAAACTATAATAGTTGGGAGTGCTCGAAAGAGTGCATACTATGTGTGGGAAACATTACGCAGTGTTGTAACAGTCTGATTCTATACGTTTTATATGGTTGTCTAAACAAATGCGACTTTAGTTGTTTTTTGACCTGTAGTAAGCTGTCTGTTTGTCTCAGTTCATTAGGCAGTTTATTCCACAACTTTGGTCCAGCCACCGAGAAAGCACGGTCACTGAAATTGGTTTTGTGGACGCGATTTACTTCAACTAACCTACTTGTATTAGATGTTGATGCTGAGCGAAGAGTTAGATGTCTGTTATTTGCGGAAAATGGAATGCAGAAGTCGGTAATGTATTGAGGGGCCATGTTGTGAATAGCTTTGAATATTGTGAGGCATAACTTATGTTCAATCCTCTCCGGACATTTAGCCAGTGAAGGTTTTGAAGGTTTACAATAATAATATTTTTAAACTAATATATTATGCGATGGTCGTTACAGAAAGCAGGATCATTTAGTGTTTTGTTGTATGATTTTTTTCAATGTGAGTGCATTTTTCACTGCGTGCACGTGTGTTGGGGACACGAGACTAACTAATTTTATCAATTATTAAAATAGTGATGTCTTAATCTATTAAAGATTAAGATATCACTATTTTAATGGTTTTTAAATAATGTAGTTGTTTTATTATTATATCGTCAAAATAAATGTCAGAACTAATGCATTAGCAAACTCTGTAATTCCCAGATTACACTCATTAGGGAATGAACATGCAGAGGCGGCTGACATTTTTGCTGATAGTATAACTGTTTATAGAACAAAGCTGATACAATTGTTTACATCTCAACGAAA
The DNA here is from genome assembly GCA_016648135.1 of Agrypnia vestita. Classification (NCBI taxonomy): domain Eukaryota; kingdom Metazoa; phylum Arthropoda; class Insecta; order Trichoptera; family Phryganeidae; genus Agrypnia; species Agrypnia vestita. The sequence goes on along the minus strand of JADDOH010009568.1, from coordinate 24,748 downwards.
TGGAAATGGATAATAATTTTTTCTATTTTACCTTTAACTATTATTATTTGTACCTTTAACTTTATTATTATTTTATCTGTCTTACGTTTTTCTGTATTATTATTATTATTATTACCTTTTAACTATTATTATTGTAACTTTTAACTGTATTATTATTTTAAGTGTCTTATGTTATTTTTTTTTAAATATTCTGTATATTTGTAAAAGCCCATAAGGGCGTTAAATAAATAAATAAATAAATATCGTGTATTATTTAAAAATGAGTAAATTGTTTGCGTAGATTCTTACTTAACCTTTCAAATAACAGGGGTTTTGAATAATTTACTACCATGCGAGTTAATGGTATCATTACAAGACTGTATGGTTTAATCGTCTATTAAATGCTGAAAATAAACATCCACACAGTAAAATGATTTTAAATATACAACACTGAAAATCGTGCTTTAACCTGTCTCTTCAAGGTCAAAAAGTGAGTGTAAGTGTAGGTACATGGTTTGACGCGAAAACTCGCTCGTAAAGAGTTAACAAATAAATAATTATAACCATTAGATAGTAAACCGGTAATTAATTTTAAATTTTACCGAATACCTTTGTACGGTTTGTGAGCCTTATCATAAAGCTATTATTTTAAGCCAGAAGTCGTTCAAATTCAAACATAAAAGGTCCTCATTTTATGATAGGTATTAATTGTGCTAGAAATATCAGTAAATAAATTTTTATTTGAATTTATTTCGCAGAAATATTCATCAAGTACAGCCGAAACACAGCGAAGTGAAACAAGATTCGCCCATTGCCATTTTCGCTTTTCATCAACGACAAAAGCATCATTTAACATTAGTCTGCACTCCGACCGACTTGGTTCCTCGTCTCTTTCTTCTCTTTCATTCTTAAAGTTCATTATGCATTCAGGGAGAATGCATAATAGACTTCAAATGACATTTCCAAGTACTTAGGTAATAACTACTGACTCAGCTATCATTAAGAAAATCATTTAGTGATTTGTTAAACAATAGGATCATATCACATTTTGAATAATTAATTCACTTATTTATATTATTTCATTTTTATTAAGTAGAGAAACATATAACTATCAAATATTGACGACTTATTAAGTAGCTGGGATAGTGAAATTGGTATCACGTTGTCCGCGTAAGACAAAGGTCCGTGGTTCGAATCCAGGTTCCAGCATTTAATTTTTCAGTTTTATTATTTGATATTCGTGTGTTTCTCTTAATTTCATTTATTTATTTCTTAATAAATATATGAAAAATATATATATATATATATATAAATCAAATAAAAAGAAACGCACAAATATCAAATAATAAAACTGAAAAATTAAATGCTGGAACCTGGAATCGAACCACGGACCTCTGTGTTTCGCGCACAGCGTGTTACCAATTTCACTATCCCAGCGACTTAACAAGTCATCAATATTTGATAGTTATATGGTTCTCTTTGAATTATTAATTCACTTTTTTATATTATTTCATTTTTATTCGGGAAATAATCGAATGTTACGAGAATATCAAACGAAGCTTTTGTATTAATTAAGTGTGCAAATATCTGCATAAAGTTCTCTCCAAAAATCTACCTTTACAGGTTACCTTTGGAATGCTTTCAAAAATAAAAAATAATTGTATACTACAATACATTCTAAATTGTATATTATTCTATGAAAAAAGAAGGTTTAAACCCTTGTCAAAATATTCCTTTGCACATCGCAAAAGTTGCTGCCATTTAACGACGATAGATAGCACTACACCTACACATACTTTCACTAAACACATTACCCTCTCCCCTCTCTTTCTCTGCTTTATAAACCTAACAATTATTATCTACTATTTCAGTCAATTGTGACGTAAAAGAGCACATGACAGGTGTATGAAATATTGTCTATATTCTTCTTCTCTTTTTCTTCGATAACCTTCGTCTCTCCATTGCTGGATATAAGCCTCTTCCAGAAAATTTTTTCATGCGCATAAAGGCTGCACGAGCTTGTTCAATGCAACATTAAATTCAACAGAAGTATCCCATCTTTCAATTCAGCATCACCTCTTATCATACCCCTACACATTTGGCAGTTAAATAAAAAATACAGGGTTATTTGTAAAACATTAATAACCTCGCAGGGCTATATTCCTGCCTTGATTGTGAGTCGAAAATGTTCAAGCTATTATGACCTAATATCAATAGTTAAAAAGATATGCGACATCAAAGTTTGCATTTTTCCTTCAATATTTCTGACTTATTTTTTGTAAAACGTTGGATAATCATTGCAGTAACTTATATCGATTACGAAAAATTCATTTGTTTCAGTACAAGTTAAATAAACTGATAAAAACCCTGAAAATTTTCCAATCGGAATGTTTTCCAATTGGAATTCGGAGGTTTTTATTATTTTATTTGACTTGTACTAAAGGAAATGAATTTTTCATATTCGATATAAGTTACTATAGTGATAGTCCAAAGTTTTACAAAAAATAAATCAGAAATATTGAAAAAAAAATGCAAACATTTTCGACTCATATTCAAGGCAGGAGTATAGTCCTGCGAGGTTATTAATGTTTTACAAATAACCCTGTATATGTATTATTATATAACACAAGTAAACCTACCCTTGTAAGCGTGCGGTAACTACTCGTACAGCTCCCTCACAATACCCCATCCCTTCTTACAAGCGGAACTCCCTCTTAACCTTTTATAATATCGCTCGCAATACACGAGAACGTCCTTAAGCGCCTTACAGGAAGGCTGCTCGTGTTTGAGCCCCCCTTTTGTTCCGCGCCCTCGGCAGCCCCAGTTAATCCGTGGCCGCCCGGTGCGCCCCTGACGAGGGCCGCCCGGCCTGCTCCACTTCCGCTGTACCGGGAGGCTGCAACCGAGTTCGCAATCTGATCTCCTTTATCTGGGATGCAGCGAAGTTTCCGTCTTTAATTCACTTTAAAACTACTTTCGGAATTAATATGCACTGTGCAACAAAGTTGAGAAAAATCACATTTTTATGTAGATTTCATTTTATTTTTTTATAGGTCTGGATTGCTTTATACTATACGATTTTTTTCTGTTAATTTTATTCCAGTTTAAGAATAATGCCATCAAATAAGAGTAGTTACTACATATATTATAAAGAAAATGTTACTATACTGATTAACTCGTATATTACAGAATACGCCTACGCTTTTTTTTTGGAGTGAGGCAAAAAAATTTTAGCCTAAAATTAATTTTTACTTTTTAGTACGTAGGTGCTTTTAAATATAAGCGTGGTTTTTTTAAAAAATATATTTTTTTAAGTAATATAATTTTTCACTATTTGGTATAAATGTTTCATTGCGTGAAAAATCACTTCATTAGAAAACTAGCGCTGAAAAAAAAAAAAAGCTGGTGAAATCGTTGACTAATTTCCCATGTTAAACTTTGATTAAATAATTATGGTGGATAAATTGATTATTTAGTGTATATAATAATTGATTCATGTATTGTCATCGATAATTTGTCTGTATGCAAAATTTCAGCCCGATTAGAACAGGTGTGATATCGATTATAAGATTCGGTCCAAACAAACAGGAGAAGCTATACTAATATTATAAAGAGGAAAGATTTGATTGTGTGTTTGAATTGAATAGGCTCCGAAACTACTAGAGAGATTTGAAAAATTCTTTCACATTCAGAATCCTACATTATCCCTGATGATCATAGGCTATAGAATATTTTCAAAAATGTTAGGGATCCGTATGAAAACTTCGATAATGTAACCCAGCGTGTGAAAAAATTACGAAAAAAAAACCTTATATTGCGTACGCTGCGGAAATTATTGCCAATAGAGCAAAGTAATGTACCACAGTTTTATAGAGGACATTAATATCTACAAAAAAGTCTGCAATACCATATATCTAACTATTACAGTTATGTTACAATAACTTATGTTAACATTAGATGGAAACATTGTTTTTTAGAGAACAGCGGACCCTTTGTTTTCCCTCACAAACTTATTTTTTACTTAATCCTTAACCCGTGCAATGCCGGGTACGACCAGCTAGTATTAATATATAATAATAATAAGCGTGGTGATAAATGAGATAATATTTTAAATATTTTTTCATTCGATATCGTGTTACTTAAAAACTAACACATTTGGTGTAATATTTTTTTAAATAGAGATGCGAGTACGGAATACGTGTGCATCTATCTATCTATATTCTTGCTATTTTAAATAGGACGAACTTTCTGGTATCCCGGAATGGGGCTCGAACTTCCGACCACTGGAATACTAGGCGATACAAAACCACCACACCAACAAACTACTCTTGATTTTGAACAATACTTGCTTAGAATTGAATTTGAATGCCTCATATATTTTTATACATATGTTCTAAATAGTTGTTATTGTGTTATATATAGTGTAACTAATTAAATTCACAATTTGCAAGCCATTTAAAATTTTATAGCCTTTTGATGATAAAATTTTCCCTTACAAAAAATTTTATTTCCTTAATCTACTTTTAGGAGCTAAATATGAATCTACATAGATTTCAGCATGCATATTTATTTTCACTAAATCTATGTTATACTACTCCTGCTAGATATTTTTTGATAGTCTTGAATCTGATGTTTTAATCGTTTCTTTAAACTTATATTAAAGCGAATGATTTCAAAATATTCTATACTAGTTTCAACGTTTTCATCATCATTCTTGGCACTACAACCCTTGGTGGGTCTTGCCTCCTCAATAATTTTCCTCCACTCATCTCGGTCTAGTGCCAGCTCTCTCCAGTTTCGAAGCTCTAAAGCAGAAATATCTTTGAGGACGTTGTCACTCCATCTTAATTTTGGCCTTCCTAAGCTCCTTCGCCCTATTGGCCTTGAGTTCAGCAGGGACTTTGGTGCTTGATGCTCGGACATTCTCTCCATATGACCCAGCCACCGAAGTCTTCCCAGTTTTATAAATTTTGTGACGTTTGTCTCCTTAAATAGAGTATAGAGCTCATTATTGTAGCGTCTGCGTCAAAGTCCATTTTCTAGAACCGGTCCGAACATGCGCCTCAAAATTTTTCTTTCAAAAACGTCCAGTGCTCGCTCATTCCTCTTAGTTAGTACCCACGTCTCAGCTGCGTACGTGAGCACTGGCTTAATAAGCGTTTTGTACACTAATATCTTGGTGTTTCTGGACAGCAGTCTGGATTTTATCTGCTTTTGTAGGCGGAAAAAACAGCGATTCGCGCTCACTATGCGCTTCTGGATTTCCTCTGTAGTATTATTGTTGCTTGTTATCAGGGATTCTAGATACGTAAATCTTGGTACCGTTTCAAAATTTTGGCTTCCACGCGAGAGAGTTGGGATTTGTTGGGTGCATCCTACGGCCATGTATTTGGTCTTCTGCTGGTTTACTATGAGACCCATGTTTTTGGCAGAACTTTCAAGATTTATGAAGGCATTGCATAAAGCATCGGGAGTTTTCGCAATTATGTCAATATCATGCACAGAGTTGTCAAATATCGTTGCTCTTATCTCAATTCCTGAGTCACGAATAACTTTTTCTAAGGCTGTGTTGATAAGAGGCAGGCCAATCCATCTCCTTGTCTCACCCCGTGGAGCGCTGCAAAGGGCTCGGACAGATCACTGCCAACCCTGACTCTACACGTTACTGGGGACATTGTTAGTTTCAACGTTTTACCGAAGATAAATTAAAGAAATATTTTAGAAAAAAATGCAACATTTAATGTCCCTATTCCCTATAACGTATTTTTCAAATGTTTAGAACATGTTTTTTTTATTAAAATAATCCTCCGAAATAATGTGGAGGTTAATTCATACTCAAAACGTGAAGTGAGGGGTATTAAAGCAAAAGCAGCAATATTTCACTAAGGTGTTTGAGATAAATTAAAAAAACTGTGACTTTCTAAGGAAATTTCACGTGAATGAGTTTTTAAAAACAATTGCCGCATCGGTTTTATTTTGTGTGTGCGTTAAAATAAATATTAAACTTTTAAAAATGGATATTGCTGTGTTTTGTACCAAATAGTGGGCATTTTTGCTTTTGCTATTTAGATAACTGGATATATCTGTCTTTGCTATGATGTTTCAGTTTAAAATCGTCATCAACTCTCGCTTTAGTATGAATTTGGTCATTTGTCACGAGACACATCCTTAGAGGTTGACTAATTGATAGTATTAATGGATACCTACCTTTGCTTTTAATAGTGATTTCGAAACAAAATTTTAGAAGAGATAGAGCTTTATATCCTAAAAAAAAAGTTAAAACCATTTCATTTTTTTTTTTAATTTTTGGGATATTGCTGCCTTTAAGAATGTTCTTAAGTTTTCACGGCCACTCAGAATCTTCAAGTTTGTGTTTACTGGGGTATTATGCCGTGTTGTTACGACCTTTCGGGCCGACGTTTCGGGTCCCATTGCAGGGTCCATCATCAGGGCTGGTGTGTTGTTGTGAGTGATGGTATTGTGGTTAAGTATCGGCTTGCATGATGTGCTGTATTGTGTTGTGTGTGTGATTCATCTGTTGTCTGATCACTATCTCTGCGGAGTCTGCGACGAGAATGACTTTGAAGCGCCGGATACCAAGATGTTTTTAATTTGAGACCATCATCTCTATTAATATTTATCGGACGCTTGTAGATTTCTAGTGCTTCCTTGATAAGACGCGTATGGTGACTCTTAGGCTTTCCAAGGATTTTCGGCTCGAAAGAAAAATGATGGCCGGTATCCCGAAAATGCTCAGCCAGTGCTGATTTTTCTGGATGACTGAGTTTGCATGCCCGTTTGTGCTCGTTGACCCTTTTGGAATGGGATCCGAAACGTCGGCCCGAAAGGCCGTAATAACACGGCATAATACCCCAGTAAACACAAACTTCAAGATTGCTGCCTTTGCTTTAAATTTTATACACCTCTTATATGTCCCTACATAGAACTTTTATATTTTATACACTTCTTATATGTCTTCACATAGAACTTTTATATTTTATACACCTCTTATATGTCCTCACTTAGAACAAGCCTCTTATTTTATTCATTGAAAAATTATTAATTCAATTATTTCTGGCAGCTTATTCATAGCACATAATTGCGAGCCCGGTTGGACCCTTATCAAAATAATTTCCTTTCAAATATATATTAATTCGGCCTGAAATGTGTGTATATGATTCGGTTATAAGCTACAATAACTGATCATACCCTGATGTACTTTTAACCTACGACCCTAAAAAGGGAGTCCCCCGATAATCCAAATAATTGAAATATTTCTTCTCAACAATTTATCGTTTCCTTCCTCTTCTTTACCCATTACTGATATTATAAACCCATGTATGACAACTAATTGAATTTAATACAATGCAATACAATATATTTGGCTATACGTGGGTTTAGAAGTCGTTATTTTAAAATTTATTTTTAAAAAATGTCACCTCTGGTGAACTTTGTAGCAAGCTAGTTATAATAAAGAATCTAACATGTTTGTAAACAGTTAATTTTGCATGGAGTTTATAAGTCCGACTCTACTTGCAGAATCTTCTGTTGTACATGAATCGCTATGTATGTAAGGTGGTGGTGTTATGTACGGCAAGCAAGTAAGAGAGGCACAAGTTCGTAGAAATAGATATTTTCTAGAAATAGAAATAGAAATAGAAATAGAGAAATAGATAGAAATAGATGGATGTTTTCACTGATTTATTGCTTCGGATGATATGTTATATTTGGTGCAATTTAAATATAAATGTTACAAAACTCTGGATTGGCGGCCTTCGTTGTGTGGATGTGACGCAGGCTAGCATACTAAGGATTCCGGGTTCGATTCCCGGTGGGATCACAATTAATCTGTATGATTTACTCAAGCCTGGGTGCTTTGTGATGTGTTTCGCTTCTGTAATATGGCCTCTTGGCCTGTTGAAGCGTAAATAAAAAAATAAATCTAAACGCATGCAAATGACTTTACGGCCAATGTCGGAATGTCTCTTAAAAGCGGGCGGAAGGTTTGTTGAGGCCGTCCAAGCTATGTGTCGTTCTACGTATCATCATAATACCCTAACGATTAGACAGTGTCAAATCGCTAAAAACTCTTCGCAAGTCTAGTTATGATTTATGACAAACTAAAAGTATATTCGATTCGTACAATAGAAACTAAACTTACAATTATTATATTTAAGTTACAATCATAGTTACAATAGAATACCATACATACAAAAAGTCATAATAACACAAATATTATACGAATGATGACGTTTCTCCGAGTAAGATATAAACACTTATTCATCATGTCAGATCTCTTGATTCTTCATATTAATCTTCCCCATTATCTCTGGGACGAGGTGATTTATTAGATGTGGAAGACAAATGTACGAAGGGTGAATTGTGCTGAATTAAATAGGGGTATAATTGGGTTGTTAGCGGAGCCTTCTTCGGACGGGAACCCTTCGAGGCCCTCGGCCGCCGTAAAGGGACTGCCTGTCAAGCCTGATGTAGTAACGATTAGGGAAATTTACGAGTAAACAAGTCACACCTGAAGGGTGGAAACGAAGGCAGGACGATTAGCGTTCCTAAAGTATTGGACACTTGCAAAAAATACTTGATCGTCAATGCAAAACTTACAAAGTGTATAATCTTAAATAATAGCGGTCAAGACATGATTGTTAAGACAATGCAAACCAATAATAACATATCCTGGACAGGCCTGACCTAGTAGCGTTTATCAATTACAATATCCCATCCCTAACATAGAACTCGACACATTGTCACCTTTTATATCTACAATTCCAGAACTAATTACCAGTCAAATTCTGTGATCAGCAGGATATTAAAGACTGGTAATGAATATGGTTATATGGTTGATATTTTCAATGAAAATCTAGTAAAAAAAAAGTTAACACTTAAAGATACGATATTATTTCATTACTAACTTCCACTATTATTATATACCATGTAATATTTTTTTACATAAACATTACTGCTTTGTACTTTATATTTCTACACTCATATTTTAATGCTTATACCTGATACTTTTACTGCTTATACCTTTTACTACTTATACATGTGCTTAATATATTTCTATCTTGTTTGTAGGTATTTTTTTTATTTCTTAAGTTAGTTAATATTACAGTTTGTATATTAACTAATATTTAACACTTTATATTCCTAAATCTATTACTAATATACTATCCATAATAACATATACATTTACATTTTAATCTAATCTAATCTATGGTACAATCTATAATTAATAATACTTACGCTCTACAATTACATATTTTATTTTTACAAAAATTATAGCGTTTGTTTTTAAATTTATTCATCTTATTTATAATCTTCATGTTTTCTGGCATCTCATCGTATATTTTTACACCTCTGTACATTAGACAATTTTGTGTATATACTTTTTTCTTATATGGTAATCTTATTCTATTCCTATTTCTGGTGTTATATGTATGTACATCACTATTTGTAGTAATTTTGTTCAAAAAATATTTTGGCATTTTGTAATTGAAAATTTTAAGTATAATTATGAGAACGTTATAAATGAGTATTTTTTTAATTTCCATCCAATTGAGTGCTTTTCTCATTTTTTCAATTCTGGTGTATTTATTTTTTTAATATATTATTTTTAATTTGCTTATACTTGATATTGTTTTTATAAAATTATTTGTATATTACAAAAAATTTATATGTATAAGCCTATAATGGGAGTGAACAAATAAATAACTGAATTTCTTGTTCTTTACTCAAGACAAAAAAATCTCATATTTGTTCTTAATCAGACGAAGTACAAATTAACAGAAGCATATGACAGGGATGTATCCCTCCACTCATAATGTTCAACTTATGTTAATTCAAAAGATACAATCAATTCGATTCAATTCGACCAAATACTAAAATGGTCACATGATAATGGAATAATCATTAATACAAAAAAAAAAACTAAATATATGTTAATACATTCCACTTATACAAAAGACAATGAGGAAGATCTGACTTTAATAGGGCATTCGTTTGATTGTTTACATAATAATTACTAAGATTGCAGCTGCAATCATATAATAAAATATGTAACTACCCAACTAGGCTGGCCTGTTTTAGGGTAAGTTATATATTTCATTTTAAAATACAATATTCGACTATAGGTACTCATTAGTATATATAATTAATTAATGATTTAGAGTTCAAGTAAATTAGTACATTATAAAAATTTAAATTAAATTAATACAATACAAATATTTTTATTAAATTAATACAATAAAAAGGGAAATTAGATAAATACATTATATAAATTAATTCCTTAGTCTAACAGTAGTTTTCCAAATAAGACAATTAGATAAATACATTATATAAATTAATACATTAGTCTAACAGTTTAGTTTTCCAAATAAGATAAAAAATTTATAAATATTTAAAACGAAGAAGAAGAGAAAAAAAATATAGTGATAATACTCATTTTACTAAAGAGTTTTATTTTATAATTTCCATTAATTTCTTTTCAGTGTTTTCTCTACCCTTATTGAAAAGAATATTAAATAGGTTTACTTTGAATTTTTTGGTATTACTGCTGGTTTGAATATTTTTACTAATTAGGTTATATATTCTAGTAGCTTGGAAACTGAATAGTCTTTGGCCAAAAGTTGTTTTCATTTTAGGGACCGTTTTATTATATTTTGCTCTCGTTAGATGAGGTCTTTCAGGTATAATTTTCAGATTGTTTATTAATTTAGTTGGTAGTTTTTTTTTATTGATAAAATTAATTGCAAATAAATGCGGACCCTTAGTTTAGAAAACCACTGTTGCTGGAAATTGAGTAAGTGGGTAGTAAAAATATTAGGGAGGAAATAATGTTCCTCCCCAGGATAGCTGCGTGGATCTGGCTCACCCTCGAGAGGCTGAACGTTACCATGGCAACTTAAATGTCAAAGTTAATCGCCTTTCCTGGGACCAGGAGCTCGCTGGTATTTTAATAAGCGTTAGCTACTAAACAACTCACTTCCGTTGTACTTATTCCAACTTTAAACATTTCTAGAATGTGCTAGGAATGCAAGTAAAGCGAACGCATAAAAATGTTCAAAATGCCCTGACAAAGGTGTTGGTTTTCGAAATAAAATAGTAAGAATGTTATAATTTTTATTTAAAATTGGGCCACCTTTATTGAGTAGCCTACCGTACCAGAAAAAGTAGATTGTTCTTAAAATGGACAATATATTTAATCAATTAATAAATGAGACTTACAGATAAGGTCGATACGTGAATACTCACGTAAATGTACAAGGCTATATAAAAATAACACGCCTGCCACGGATAGGAGGAGATCCGTGGTTCGAATCTTGGTGCAGCCAAATATATTTTCACGAATTTGATTTTTCTGTAGGTCTTTCTAATTGATTAATTAATTTGGTTTTTAGTATCATTTATATTAAAAGTTACTTTATTTCGCGTGGTCCTGGCCCCATTAAAGTAATTGCGACCCCAACATCGGGTTTGTTTAAAAGTCATATATAACACAAAGTTTGAAATCCGAGAGCAAAAAACAAACCCTTCACCGTCAAGGAGATATAACGAGACGCGGTAGCATCCATTAACCTTTTTTAACGCCCTTAACGAGTTTTGAGTGTCTGTAGGTAATGCTACAGTGATAATATGTAGCTGTGTGAATAATATTCCGTATCCATAAAGGATGTTTTTTTTAAGTAACATTTTATTTCTTAAGTTAGTTAATATTACACCCTGTATATGAACTAGTATTTTTCACTTTATATTCTGTAATCTATTATTAATATATTATCCATAATAACCTACATAATTATATTTACATCTAATTTAATTATGGTACAATACATCGTCGTTGTATATATAATAAATTCGATTTATTTTTAAATATTATTGCTGAAGCTCTTGATTACTTGCAATAATATTTAAAATGAGAATGCTCTGTAGGCTAGTTAGTGCATGCTGGTCTCTGTCAAGATTAACACGCACGTGATCAATATTGGTGAAAGTTTTATAATACTGTGGTTGGAGTGTATAGTGTTGTGAATATAGTAGTGTAGTGTTGGTCCTGACGAAGAGACGAGTACGTCTCGAAACCGGTAGACCTAAAATCTGCTATAGCTATACCGCAGTCAAAAGAATATGCGCAAAAAATATATGTGTTGTTACGATGCAAAAAATGAGCACAAAAGAAGTTTTTCTAGTAAGTAACCTTTTTTAAACTAAAAAATATATATTTATTTGTAATATCATATTGAGGCTTGTAATACGGGCTTGCCAGGCAACTTTCCCCCGCTTTCTTCTTACCGGACAAAGCTAGGGAATGGTCTTTTGATTGTGGTCGATCTATAGTGGTTTTTACTATGTTAACTAACATTATGTTATAATGTTTAACCACAAACTTAACGCTTTAAATATTAAGATATAGTATAGATTGTTTTTGAATACGCCGTGATTTCTTATTAAATTTGTTACACGCGTCTAGATACGTAACATTTGAATAAATTTCATTGCAATCTGTGCGAGATAGCGGGCGATATGATTTGTTTCTTGTTGATTCAAATCACAAACAAAAACAAGACGGTCGGCCATCTGTTTAACTTTTGATTAATTTGAAGTAAAACACGCGCGACGCACGGTGGTCGGAAAAGACAATCTGAGCGAGCGAAATTATTTTAGTGTTTATTTGTATTCTATACCCACTAAATAATAATAATAAACCAATTTAAAGATATAGAAAATAAAATAAATGTAGTATTGAAAACTTGATTATACCACCTAACCACACTTTACATTTAATTCTAAACTTGTCTTTATGACGTCCACAATTGATCCACTTTCTACGTATTTGTCCACAAAAATTTAACAAAGTTTTTTTTATTATACCTTGTTGTATTAATCGCCCTTAAAACAGTTTTTTTTTACTTCCTTTACAAAAGTCTCACTCCTTTAAGCATACTCCTAACAGTTTTTTCCTTGGTAATCCGAGAGCTGGAAAATAAATAAATTCTGAATACAGGCGCACCGACGTGCACTCTGATTGATTTTAAATCTGTAGTCAAGGAACGATAATTTACAACAATTAGACTCAATACAGGTCAATCCCAGTTTTGGCAGTCTAAGGCATGCAGAAAAAATTTACGATATTTTGTTAAAAACAAATCGTGGCTTTGTAGAGTATTAATTGAATAAAAATGTGGATTATATTAAAAAAAAGTTACCTAAGTTTATCGATCCCATAGTTCAAAGAACAAAATTCAAAAATATAAACACACCACTTTGGTACAAACACTCGTATCCGACAATAACTCAACTTTATTTTTTTGCAACAACATGTCACTACCTGCTCGATTAGACACGAGGGGTTTATTTAAGGTAATTAACTATTAGTAACTATTCCATATATCTTTATATATCTCACAAAGATTCAACACGAAAATCTCCGTAGCTAAGACTAAGAGCATGGTGACATCGAAACTGCCAATACCATCCGAGCTTGCAATTGACGATAAAATAATAGAGCAAGTAACGAGCTTCAGGTACTTGGGTGTCGAGATATCCAGCAGTAACTACCTCTACGAAGAAGTAAGAGAGCAAGCAAACAAAGCCGCAACTATTGCTGGATGCTTGAGAAATGCTGTCTGGAGAAACGAACATATCTCAAGGAGAGCAAAGTGAAGATATACAAGACCTGTGTCCGCCCAATCATGACGTACGGTATCGAGACAAGGGCTGACACTACCAGAACAAAAAATCTCCTAAGAACAACTGAGATGAAGACTCTCCGACCCATTGCGGGACTGACAATCCGAGACCGAGTGAGGAATTCCGAAATACGAAGGACTTGTGACGTCGAGGATATTGTCCGATGGGGAAGATCTAGAAGACGTTACTGGAGAGATCATGTGGAGAGAGCTTGTACTGAGAGAGTAGTGAGCATAGCAGCGAACAAGCTGCCGTCTGGTACCAGACTCCCAGGAAGACCGCATAAAAGATGGCGAGTTAGCTGGACATCTGTATCCCAGGAACAGGCTCCGAGCAATGACAGGACGCAGTCCTAGATGAAGCAGAAGAAGAAGAAGAACTATTAGTGGGACTTTATTACCCAAGGAACTAAGTTTATTTCGCTGCATATATTTTATTTTCATTACGACTTTAGTTTTTTGAATTTTGCGCGCACAGAATCTAATTTCCAACCTTTGTGCGACGCTGATAACTGTTTGTTTGGCAGACTCTTAATCATTATTCTGAAGTAAACACGTCTGCCAAGACCGCACTAAATTACCAACACCCGCTCTCCAAATAAACTCAACTTTCTAAAACTATAATTCGCTTTACTTAGCAATGTCCCCTTTCTTGGAACTTTAAGAATTTAACGACTTTGAAAGAAACAGCTAAATGATTTGTGGGAATGATATTGAATATGGCCTTATTTAAATATTTAATTGTGCAATATTTTTGGTTGTATAATCGAATGTTAGTTCATCTGAAACATTCCTTTAATCAATCTTTTATTAACTCCTATGAAAGCAAAATGACTTTATATTAACACTATTATTTTTATAAATAAACAGAAAACGCTTTGTTTAAAAGCACTATTTATTGAATAATTAACAGGTTCTTTTGTCAGGATTCGTTATACTTAAATTAAAATTGAAAGTATAGCAATAATTAAAAATAAAAAATAAATAAAACGGAGTAGAATAAGTAATAAAATATTTAGGAACTAACGCAAAGATATATAAAAGGTAACTATTAGCAAAAGAGGTTTGGTAATTTTTAATATTTAATTTGCTAACATACTTTTTCTAATTTCTTAAATTTTTAATTGATATAATTGCAATACTTATAATGTTTATTTGATTGTCAAATTTCTTTACCCTTGTAGACACAATAAACTTATGATAAAACAACGATTTGTTTCCAAAAAATTATTAGAATATTCAGAATAGTTATTCGTATCTAAATATATTGAGTTTACGTACCTTAATTTTGATATCAATGATAAATTGATATCTGCGTCTTTTACTTATATAAAAATGATTGCAAATATTACAAACTTACACAAACGCTCACTACACGTCTACTGGTGTCTGAATGCGCGAATAAATATTGCCCATTGCCAACTGCTTTTTCATACAATTTGGTTATTTTGTGAAACTGATAATGGCGAAACCATGCACCGCACACTGCGTTTCTAAATCAATCATAATATAGATGATACATCGCCGTGTATTCTAGTTTGACACACTTTGAACCAAACGTACTCGTATTTTCTAACCTATAAATTAAAATATAATAAAAAATGTAATTGCCTGCAGAAAAAATAAAATTGACGTAATATAATAAAAATTTCTTTGTATCTCGCCTTAAAGTGACTCAAAAATTAAACAATGTATTTATAGTAAATAATATCTAAATACATGTTTAAATAATCTGCAACGTTTCTTAAAAAACATCATACGATTTGATTAAATATTGATGCTGGAAATGGAAAACAAAAACTTGATGCGTATTAAGCGCAAACATAATATAAATCAATTTAAAGAGTTAAGGTTCTTATTACGGTCGTTAGACATATTTAACTGTAATTTCGGATATTTTATACGCACCATATGTATTACCGAGAAGCGAATCTCGACGTTTCGTTGGATACTTATCCAACGTCATCAGGAGGACGTTGTAAACTATCAAGTAATTGGCGCCCTGTTCTAACGACACTGATTCAACCCTTGAGAGAAGTCGCAGTAAAATCCGCCGACGTAACTAGTACATATTGCACACTGGCGACCTCTATTGTAGAAGAAGAGAACACTCCACAACAAAGTGCATACAATTTACGCCCTAGAAAGCAGCACCTAATCAGTCCGACCAACCAAACGAATAAGTATCCAACGAAACGTCGAGATTCGCTTCTCGGTTATACATACGGTCCGTATAAAGTATCCGAAATTACGGATAATAAATCAATTTATTAAACACAGATTATTTTTTTTCACTTTTAAAAGTTGTGTCATAATTCTCATGCTATTTTAATTAATTATTGTTTAGGTGGTTCGTGGTAAGGTGACGTCACGTTGCCTGTGGCATGCCTGCAGAGCCCTGTCCCTCGGACTGCTTCTCATGCTGCTGGGAGCGGCCATGGCCACTATAGGTATATTCAACTCCAATCTATTTAAACTTTAACACTCCGTTGGCGACACTATGTCGCCATTCCTTTCTAACTCCGTGACTACATGTCGCCGTAAACAAAAGATGTATTTTTTCTCGCAGGTACAAATGCATTACATTTAGTTCTTTACAGTTATTGCTGTTCTTCTGTTGCATACGTTATCAAATCCTAAAAATTCTCTATACATCACTAGTACAAAGTATATTGGAATATTCGTCAGTTATTTGGTCACCTTATTACACAACACATATTACGAGAATCGAGAGAGTGCAGAAAAAGTTTGTACGTATTTTGTCATACAAAGCTGGTCAACACAACAACCTTCACAGCTACGAAGATCGACTTGCCTTTTTCAAGATGCACAAACTTGAGTCCCGACGGAAAATATCCGATCTCGTTGTGCTACACAAGATTCTCAGCGGAGCTATTGATTCTCTCTCTCTCTATCTGATATAAATTTGCATGTTCAACTAATTTTAAATATATATTGAGTAATATTGGATTTTATTACCAGACGGATCATTATTAAGAGGCCCCAGTATACGATTTTCGTATTTGCTCTCGATTTGCTAAATTTAACGTAAACTTATTAAATCATTTTGCAAAACCCAAAGCTAAACAGGCTTTTAATCAATTTTATAGAAAGATAGAGCCATTTACTCTTGAAGTATTTACTTAAAAAATATGAATAAATATATTATTATAACATCAAAAAAATTATAACCCCGAAACATTATTTTAGTTTTCATGCAATTGAGTTATCTTTGATACACTAATCTCGTATATTTTCAAATACAGACCATATTTTTCATTTACAAATTGATTGTATAAAGTTTGAAAAAGAAGTGGAGAATTCAGACATTAATAGTTTTCGACAAGTTGTTAAATATATCGTTCTGTTTCCTATATTACAGTATCCATAAAACCATTAAAACATCGATTATTTTAATTAAATTTTACATGCGTACTAAGAAAATTTCACTGTCATTAATATAAAAATATTCAAAAAATTATACCTCATACTCAAGAATTCGAATTAATTAAATCGTATAGTCTGTTGAAAGATCATTTTTCTTTCAAATCAGACTTTGGTTGGATAGTCCAACCGGATCTATTTATCTATAAAATTGATTAAAAGCCTGTTTAGCTATGGGTTTTGCAAAATGATTTAATAAGTTTACGTTAAATTTAGCAAATCGAGAGCAAATACGAAAATCGTATTCTGGGGCCTCTTCATCAAGATATTTTATAGATGTCTCGTGGAGACGTGATTACATTGATCTACTATATGGCGGATGTTGTAAAATGAGACTCGTCTTCTACACACCTTCAACGTGTCAAATCTTTGGCCAAGACATTTTACATGTACGCAAATGTGTGGCATAAATAATAGCCATCTTCAAGTGTTCCCGTCCGACACAATGGCGTCAGTACCTACTCGGCTTGACAAACAAAATGGAGACTCGCAACCCTACTCCTAAATTCTGCTTGTAAATACAAAAGATAATTGTAAATAAATATGCTTTTGTATGAAACGCCCAAGAGTTTGAAAACACATAAATGTGACGTTTTATTTGCGTAGAATTTGAGTGCTGGTAAAAAATACTCTCTGAGCATCTCGAAGGTTTATTAGATTGTATTGTTTTGTGAGCCATTCTGCCGTGGGTCAGTTTCTGCTTCAACTGCGTTTTGTATAATCATATCGCCTACGTTACCAGCTGAGTCCTAAAGTATAAATTTCGAAATTTTGAGTCCGATCGGTCAAGCGGTACAGATTTGTTATTATCATTAAAACATAATTTTCACAATAGGTCGATTGTCGGTTGTTTGTCTGTCAAAGAATTTTCCCACAAATTCAAATGTTCTATTTTACCAATTCATATTAAATGAAGATCAATAGGTACCTACTGATTTGTCAAGTAGACTCGTGGCGACGATCAAGAAGATCTATCAAATTTTCGTTAAAAAAAAATTAATAATTATAGTATAATTTCGGATTTTTAGAAATTTTATTGGTTTTTTCAAATTGGAATCATTAGAAAAGTTTGATTAGCAACGGCCGGCGGCCCGATAACGTCGCGGAATATTTTCTAAATTTAAATTACTCCGTCGGTATACATAATAGGTACTTCACTACGAATGTCGAAAATCTAAATGACTGACAAATGTTTTTTAAATTTAATCTTCAAAGAATGAAGTGTCTTAAAGCTCAAAACATCTGACATTTTAGAAATATATTAAATTACTATAAGTTTAGTGTTTTGTTATATGTTTTAATTCGTCTTTAATTGTTGTTATATTTTACAAAGAAAGGGAGTATAATAAAAACTTGTTTTTATGGGTTACTTTTTTATATTTTAGAGATACCAGATCAGAGTGCAATGTTACATACTATATGTAATGTAGTTTCCTAAATATTTAAGTTTTTAGCGTTGCTCTTAAAAGAGTACATATTTTATCAACAAAAGAACATAATATTTCACATAAAAATTAAAAAATAATAAAAGTATACATCATACCTGAAAAGAGAAACAACATTTAAATCTAATTAAGCTAGTTAACTTTGTTAACACCACTAAAATAGATTTTAGTGGTGTAAACAAAGTTAACTAGTTTAATTATATTCATAATGAATAACCACAAAGTAATAGCAAAATACAAAAGTATAACATTTAAATCTATTATTTTATATCAATCAATTAACATTGACAGACACTTTATCAATTATCATATACTATTCGCCGGTATATTATCATTAAAACATAGCTTTCACAATAGGTCGATTGTCGGTTTTTTGTCTGTCAAAGAATTTTTCTGTCAAAGAAAGAAAAGAAGAAGAAGAAAGAAAAGAGAACACAAATTCAAATGTTATATTTTACCAATTCAAATTAAATGAAGATCAGTAGGTACCTACTTTACCATTTTAGTCTCAATCAACGCTCGTTTCTCCACTCGGTAGTTCTCAAGCATCCAGCTACAAGCTGTCTGCTGGTGTGATGACACAATTCGCGATTGTTCGACTCCAGCAGCACCAAGCCAGGCAATTTCCGATTCCATCGGTGTTCTAGAACGGCATTTCTATTTGCTGGCCGACACCGCGCTTTGTTCGACTACAACGTGCGAACACTGCACAGACGTCGCAGCTCCCACACAGCTTCGCAGCTTTCATTTGCAGACAAAGGAGTATATTAATACGCAACCAAGTTTTCAAAATGCAGCAGATAGGTTTTGACAGGAATGCTACCTACTTCGGAATATCTAATGATGCAACTTCCTGAATATTTCAACGCATTTTCTTCGAGCAGTCATTGGATCAATAATATACCTCAATATTAATTACTAGCTGGTCGTACCCGGCGTTGCACGTGTTAAGGATTAAATAAAAAATAAGTTTGTGAGGGAAAACAAAGAGTCCGCTGTTCTCTAAAAAACAATGTTTCTATCTAATGTTAACATAAGTTATTGTAACATAACTGTAATACTTAGATATATGGTATCGCACATTTTTTTGTACATATTAATGTCCTCTATAAAACTGTAGTACATTATTTTGCTCTATTAGCAATAATTTCCGCAGCGTACGCAATATAAGTTTTTTTTTTTCGTAATGTTTTCACACGTTGGGTTACATTATCGAAGTTTTCATACGGATCCCTAACATTTTTTAAAATATTCTATAGCCTATGTTGTGATGAATCACCTGTTTCTATAGATTTTTTTTTTTATTATATTATTTTTATTTTGAACTCTAAGATGATTTAAATGCTACGCGGGGAAAAATTGAGCTAAACTGGCCGTAGTATTGGAGCTACAAAAATTTGGGAATGATGAAACGCTAGTATTGGGAGGGAGTTAGTAGCGATTGATCGGATATAGGTTACGAGCAGTTAATATTCAATTCTTATAAAACATATTAATCTTGTGGTAAAGCCGCGTTTGGTACAAATGGTTGACGATCGGCGCGGTCCGAGCGGTCCACATGTGCTTCCCAAAAAAAATACTGAACACGGCTTTCGTAGATTTGGGTCGCGATTATTGCGTTTAGGGCCGTTAAAAAACCGATTAACGTCTACTCTAAGGTGACGATGATATTGACAGTTCCACGAGGTTTCTGAATTATTGACTTTTTTGCTCGGGTTTTGAAATCGTTTGAGAGCCGTATATCTTCATCTCGAGTGGATCCCCGTGCAACAGAGAGGCAGAATATTGAGCAAAACTAAGGAAGGCAGGTCTAATCGGGGGATCGCGAGAGGAAAACGCCCATAAATAATTTGTAATAACACGGATTAAAACGTATACGATGTACCAGAGGGGTGACCTTAACTGAGCGGATAATGATTTATTTTCGTTTCGCGGGAATCGGATAACGTAGGCAGATAGAAAAGTTAACTATAATTCTATTATATTTATCTGTAGACTAACGCTCTTCAGGCTTTTACAACAGATAGGTAATTGCGCAATGACGGTATATATAGTTAGGAAAGAGATAACGATAACGTGTAAGCATATTAATGGCACGACAAGAAAATAATATACTCGAATATAGATACAATATATTAACTATGTAATCACTACAAACCTGTCCGACGTTAGCGTAGTTTCAACAGGACGGGTAACGTGTATACGATTGGCTATTCTAGCTCAGATTTCGCCGGGTTTGGTAGTAATAACCACAAAACATAATTGGAACAAGTGTATCTAGATAAGAATATTGTAAATAAAATAATATGAATTTGCGGCCCATATACACATGAAATAAAAGGATAAAGCGTATGGGGATCTTATAGATGGATGGATAAATGAAACAAATATATATAGGAGTAAATGCAAGTAAAAAGCAAGCATATAAGTACCAAAAACATAGGAGAACATAGTGTGATAGAAATTCGAAGACGGGAGGAACAATAATGTGAAGTGGAACGGATATAGCAAGAGCATGTAATAATGATAAACGTACAAATACAGACAACTACTTGAGACCGATTCGACAGATACTAGCAATCTTTCAACACACCTCTAAGAACATGGTGAGCGGTATATAGTTATCAGCGGAGGCGTCCAGTGCCTTGGCAATGAATGAGCACTGAATTAATCCGACGCCTTGCCTGCGGCACTGGAGGTTTATTTACTTATTTGTTTTATTTGTTTTCATTTATTGGGTTTCTTACAGCCATATAATTAATCAATCTTTGAAGAAAAGACAATAATTGATGCACAGAGTTTTGGGCCAATTACGCGAAAACACATACATACAATCGATAAAAGAATAATAAAAACATGTCCAATAGTGGGTTGTGTGAGTGTGTATCTGTGTGTTTATTTATTTATTTATTTATTTTGTTTTGGGAAAAAAATTAAAAGCAAAACGATCTTAAAAATCTTCCACTGAATTTAAAAATTTAATTTAACTTACATTAATAGTTTATTGTGTTATAGCGAATAGTACTCTTCCAGTATTATATTGTTCGAGAATATTCACTGTCTATGTAACATAGTTATTTGTGGATCAATCTTACTGCCAATAAAAATAATAATAAATGGTTACAAATTATGTTTAAATTCCGCAACGGAGGGAGCTAATACGTCCCTGTGCACGCAGAGTCGCGGCCAAAAGACAGGATTCATTGGATGGTTCACGAGAAAAGATCGCCCAAAATTAATTTAAAATTAGGTATAGTACCTTTGGATGATTGTTATATCTAGGTATGCAGTGTGCACGTGGTGAATATATGGAAATTGATCCCATGATATAGCGGCCAAGAAACGTTAAATTTCCGATAAAGACGAGCGGAAATACGGGAGAACGGGACAGGATAATGGTAGATAATGAAGAAACATCAACTATGATTAGGGGAGTACCCGATAGATTGTGGTTACGGTTGATCAAACGACAATATGGACTGAACTTAGAAATTAAATATTAAAAATTAATTATCGCGCTTGTGAAGCGAGTTCAAACCGTCTGAAGCCACCAAGTCCGTCCCAAACGGGCACAGGGATGGAGATAGAGACGGCAATAGGAGGTGGGATCAACTGACATATCCGAGTGGAGATATGGTTTTTTTTTGCCAAATTGAATCTTAGGAACAAAGATTTGGTTTCAAGGAAAGTAGGATATTGAAAATCCTGGAAACACACGACTTAGGACCTTTGGCTGCTAGGGGGGGTTTAAAATGTCAAGACACAGCAGAAATCAGGCAGTTGGTGACGGTCTACGAGAGCGCAAAATCTGCGTCGGTTGTTTTTTTGAGTGATAATTACCGTGAGTGATAATTACCGTCGACTTAGAGTGTCTCAGTGGGTGAAAATTATAGTTTAACTTCAAGTGAAAGTGACATACGGGTAAATATACTCTTCGACATTGCTCACGTTAAAAGAAAAGGGGGGTACGGGTTTGATTTTATTTTATAAAGGGTAATTAATTTGGCATATTAGAACTTCGGAAATTACTGCGCTCTATTAAGTTGATTAGTCCGGCATATATAGAACTGATATTTGCAGATCTCCGGAAACTAGCTGTGCGTTATAAAGATACCTATTTTATGCTAAACACGCGGGAAATTGTTAATAAATCTTGTAAAAATACCTATCTTATGCTAAATACGCGAGGTCCTGTTAAAAGGGTTTTAACTCAGAGTACGGGATTGATTTTATTTTATAAAGGTAATTAATCTGGCATATCGGAACTTCGGAAATCACTATGTTCTATAAAGTTAATTATTTTTGTCGTCTTACTAGGTTCACAGAATAATATTCGCAGAATTTCAGGAAACGGTAGAGTTCAAATTTAGTTAAATTTTCGTTTTACTAAGTATAGTATTGGCGGATCTCTGGAAACTAGCTGTGCGTTATAAAGATACCTATTTTACGCTAATCACGCGGGAAGCTGTTAAAAGATAAAGGAGTTGTTACTAACAGATTCGATTTTAAATAAGTCTTATAAAATTACCTATTTTTGCTAAAATTTAATTAATTTAACTTGGTCACATTTTAATTTTTACATTTGTAAGGCATATAATATTTCGTTATATGAAATGTTTCGATTAGACCGGGTTTATTTTAGTTATCGAAAGAATATTTAGTTTATTTTAATAATTTTTTTTTGTTTATGGTTAATAGTAAGAGTCCGTTAAAATTATAGCGAATAAATTCTGGGATTAAAAATACGTCTAGTGAAAAATATATAGCTGATCTCGCGGGGTATCAGGTTCAGCCCATAATAATCTAGATTTCCATTTCGTTTAAAATTATATAGAGTAATTTCGTGAGAGTCGGGACTTATTTACAATTTTACAGATGTATGAAATTTCATTATTCTAAAAAATTATATAAAATAATCTCGTGGGGGTCGGGGTTTATTTACGGTTTTACAGAAGTACAAGTTTCACTATTTTATAAAGTATATAAAATTGCTTCCGTTCGGCCCGGGTTATCTTATATTATATAGGAAAACATAGGTCCCGCGCTATTAAAACATATAAAAACGTTTCATGTGGCCGGGATTATTACGCGCGTTGGGGAAAGTCTATAAGGTAAAAATATGTTTAATTTGATTCTGGTTATTTATATTTTATGAAAGATATTTGCCTCGCGGACTTAAACTATGAAAAATGTTTCAATTAGTTCTGGTTATACATTAGGAGTGATGTAAACTTCGCGATTGTATAATTTGGGGTACTTCGTACTGTACGAAGACGTAAATCTCGCGTATAAAAACGCGTATAAAAAAAAAACGTATATCATGTATTCAAACATATAAAAACTTCTAGTACATTGTTTCGATAGACCGGGGTTGTATTATACTTATAAAGATGTTATAGGGCCTCGTTATATTGAAAATATATATAAACCGCCTGGGGCCGGGTCTTCTTATTTATAAACTATATAAGATTTCGTTACATTTAGTTATATAAAATGCTATCGTTCAGGAATTCGCGTTTCATTTTAAGCATATATAAATATAGGGTCCCGTTTTAAACAACGTTAGTGTTTCGTTTAGAATTCGCGCCTTCATTTAATAAATATGAAACATGTAGATTCCAATTAGAACTATTTTAAAATGATTCGTTTAGGAATTCGCGTCTTGTATTATAACTGTGAAATTATAATATTCGTGTTGAGCTAAACGTGTGAACATAGAAACACTCAGTTTTGACCGCTATTTTGTTTACTATGCCTAGGACGTTCTTGCGGTATATTAGACTTGATGGTAAAATTTAAACCCTTACTCTGTTTAAAATATACGTAGTGTCTCCGCCTAGATTGGCTTCACGATATACCTTATGAAATTTGTAAGTTCCGTTGTCCTAAAATTATATAAAATTACCTTCGTTTAGATCGGGTTATATCATATTCCTCGTGGAACGCGTAAACCTCGTTGTCCTGAAACTAAATAAGGATGTTTCATCTAGACCGGGTTCACTTTACATTTTAGGAAGAATATAAGTCCCGCGTCTTTCACTACATAAAATGGATTTGGTAAGATTGGGGTTGTTTATACTTGTAGAAATTACAGAATCCCGTTATTCCTAAACTATATTTAAATGATAAATTATATTAAAATGATTTAAACTATATTAAAATTTGCCGGAGAGTGGATAT